>JAVSBV010034351.1:0-11514 GCA_033117975.1 Parotocinclus spilosoma | reverse complement strand
GTAAAAGTGCTATATACACCATATAGAGGCATGTCTGCTACGGACCCCGCTGATCGCCGCTTGCGGCTATATTTATTTATATATTTGTCTTAGCTTTTATTTTATGGTTGTATTCTATGTCATATGTAAAAAAAAAAAAACTGAGCAAATTAAAAAAAAAACATTTATCTGGGCTGCAGTGTCAGGTATTCGGTGTGACCTACACTTGAGCAATAGCAGCATCTTAACCTTAAACAGGACTTAACTTTCTACACTCGGAAGAAGCTTGATCCGGCGTCTGTAGCAACTGAGAAGCTACTTTTCAGAAGGGAAAAAGGGTGAAAATGTCCAAGATATGCTGAAGCTCAGAAAGATTGGACTGAAGATCACAGGAGACGGAGTATTCTGGATTGACAAATACAAGTTGGTAACTTTTGAGTCCAGCTGTCAGTATGTTATATAAGGTTCTGATACCATTGCTTAAACATGAAATGCCAGCAGCTCCTTTCTGTAGTACATGGAGAGGATTTAGTGCTGCTTGCATTGTCCACATAGCTAAATGTGATCTTTTTATCCCTGGTGTAGAAATCAGTTTAACCCCAGCAGTAATCATCATTGCATCAACTAGTGGAATTAAGATTCCCTTATCCAGAGCCACTAACAAACGATATAATCTTACAATACAAGCAGCTGGCACCTCACCTACTGGTCAGTAGTTCCAGTTCCATAAGTACCACCCCTGGTGATTAGACCTTCCATCACTTCTTTAGCTAATCATTACATTAGATGTTATTCTGAATATGCTCAGTGTGATTGAGAGTGATTAATAATGGTGGTCCTACAGAGAGTCTGTACCATGGTTAAGAAGGAAAAGGTGCGATGGCGTGGGGAGTATTTTAACTGTGTAAGAGTATTATGATCTGCCATGTAAAGTTTGACCCACTTCTTCATTGTGTTTTAATAAAACAATTGACTGTATTTATATTTTGCATGTTGATCTTGCACTCCCCTGTTTACTGTGAGGATACGTTCCAGTACAAATCCATTACCTTTGTTTATTATTTGTATTATTAGCATTAGGAGTACCTTTAAAAATGTTTAAAACACTTAGTGATGTGATATCATGAGCAACACGTGGATATCGATAATTGATACCTGCTGAAATCTTCCTGCATTCATTCATAGACTTTTTAATAAAAATGTTTGGATTCGATTCAGCTGCAAGTTATTATACGTGCAATTTCAGAAGTGGCTATGGTTTGGTGTTAGGGACAACATTCAGAATTTCAAATAGTCCTGGGAATTCGTCCCTGGTGAAGTGATGCCTGTGATTATTATCCTAAATAGGTTCATTCTGGCTGGGTCCACTTGTGGCAAACGAGCCCTAGGCAGCTGTCTGGTTAGCTTATCCCTACATCCTGCTATCACCTTTTCTCTGCGTCTCAAGCTGATTGAATGTGATCACGAGGCCTCCACACGTCCAAACTTTCCAGGACTGTTCAGGGACTCCATGACGACTGTGAGCTGGCAGGGGGACACTGTGCTCTGTGTTGGCGCGGGGAAGTGATGCACGGCTAAACTTTCTCCAGGAGTAGGAGGTTACAATTGGAGGGTTCCTGTCGCTAGGCCCTGTGTTTCCTGCTGGTGCAACACGGGGCCAAATACAAACCATGTGTCCTCACGCCTCACTGGCTGGCACATCACTGCTGGGGCTGCGGCTTCTGCCCACTTCCAGCAGCTTTGGGGGGATCCATTTCACTGCTGCCTTCTTGAATTGTTCATTAAACCTCTTGTGTGCCTCTTTGGGGACCCCGTAGCTTAATTGGCTGGATCTTTCCCTCGTCCGGTCTTTCTAGATGGCAGGTATCCTCAAAGGGCCTTCAGATAGGGTTAAAGTGTTGGCTCAAATGATTGGGAAAGTACAGTAGCTCAGCTCCAGTGTCGAAGGTCACTTCCTGTTCTGAATTGCAAAAGGATTCCGAGTTGTTTTTGTGTCCCAGCTGGGTTAAACAGTTGCCTAATCTCTCGCTCACTCTCTTCCTCTGTTAGGCTACTTAACATTTCGCTCACCGTTAATAAGGCACATGGATAAAATCCTGAGACTTGGTTCACCGGCTCTAAACTATACTCTCACGATCTGCTTTTATCTTTTTGTTGTGACACAGTTTGATGGTAAATGGATAGAGGACAACGTACTAACTTTAGTAGAGGTAATAAACGAGCATGCAGGGAATTATTTGGTTACTGATTATATTATGTTTGATTTGCTTATAGTTCTGATGTAAACAGTTGAGAGTTAGGATTGGGCAAATAAAGTATTAACATGCAAAAACACAATTATTTTATTAATATAAATTAAACTGCTCCAGATTGGGATCTTTTTATCCAAGCAGTTGTGGGTTAAGGCTCTTTCTCATGGACTCGTATGAGGTGTGATTTTAAACTGTATACATTATTAGAGAGTCCATTACTTTAACCTCTAAGCCATTATAGTACCCATTTGATCTAATGTATTAGTAAGCAGCAACCTACCATTAAAATAAAACAAAATGCATAACGATCTACTAATTCTACTTATGTACAACCAGTAGTGTTACGTGTCTAACCTTGTTTTTCCATCTTATTTGGTGAACTTTCCTCCACCAGTTTTTTGGAACAACTTTGTTTTTTGGCTAATAGAGAGGCAGCTTAGCAGGGTTCTGCTCAGGAACGTGTGAGGGAGTGTGACCAGTGTTATTCCTTTACTGTCGTTCGCCTGTCAACACGGACGGTAATTTTGATAATTAGAGATGTAACTGTATTAATATAACGTAAAAATTACTCTTAACAGCACAGACACAAACGTAAATTAAACCTATCATTTTTTTTAGCTTGGTGCAGTCAAATCGTTGTTGTTTTCAGATGCTGATTAAATAGTTTATTAGATTACACCTCAAAAGTGATATTAAATATAAGCAAATTTACTTTTTTTCAGATTATTCAACACATTTCTAAATGTTTTGAAAAAACTTCCTATGTTTAAAACAAACTTCCTAAATGTTTACTAAATGTATAATCACACCGCCTCCCTACTGGAGGTATTTTGATTTGATTAAAATATTTTAAATACCCTGAAATTCAGTAGCACTGCTACCTCACAGCTAGAAGGTCCCGGGTTTAATCCTTTCTGTGAGGAGTCTGCATGGGTTTACTCCGGGTACTCCGGTTTCCTCTCATGGTCCATAGACATGCAGGTTGGGTTAACTGGTGTCTCTTTAATGTGTGACTGTGCGTGTGTGCGCCCCGTCTAGGGTTATTCCTGCCCTTGTGCCCAGCTGGCCCACGACCCCGTGTGGATTAAGCGGTACATAACGAATGGATGAAATTTCATATTTTCATTTTTATTGTAATTTTAGAGCTCACTCAAAAAAATCGCACATAGTTTACCCAGACATTATCTTTGATTATTTTTTAGATAATTAGCCTAAAGTTCTATATAATTGGCTTCTACTGTATTTAGTTATTTGTTATTCTTGGCAACAATTCAACAGACTGAAACTGTAATGTTGTACAAATGTAGGGGAATATCTTTGGTGACAAGTTTAAATTATTTATTGCCTTTATTATGCTGTACAAACATGGTTCAAAATATTTGAGACATTACCCATAGGTATTTGTGAGATGTGTGTGTGTGTGCGCGTAGTTTGTATTAACAGAACTGCAGCTAATTAATTCTACACCCAACCCTAATCTTAACCTCAGTAAACTATTGAATAATAAAGTTCTTTGGTGTTTCAAAAGTAAGTTGCAGTTCCTGTTAAAAAACTCAAACATCTCTTTTATACTTGTGGACATTTTAGTCCTGTGAACTCCACATTTATGAATAGAATGTGAACTTGTTAAACGTTTTTATAGAGTTGAATGCCATGTCTTGGTGGAGCTGGGGTGGAGTAACCTTCTAAGGTGTCTGAGGTTCCATTTTGTGCTTGGGCTGTTTATCAGGATTGTACCTGGACCGGACTAAATAAAAATGAGTATTAATATTTCCAAGACGCTTTTGTGTCTGATATAAACCTGATTGCTTAAAGCACATCAGGAGCAAAGGCGATCGAGAGAACATCTCACTGAAGTGTCGTGCTGTTCAGCCATTAAATAACTCGTCCCTGTGAACAAAACAATGTGCAAAATCAGCTCTGAGTGTTTTTTTTATACACTTAATAATTAGAATTGTGTCAGTAATCTAAACGAGGAGAAACCTGCACTTCTGTAATCAGATAATGGAAAAGTTCCAGGTTTGCATTATTTTGCTGTAATTTGATTCTTCTTTGCAACCATAATCTCAAAGAAGGATGTGCTGTAAACTTTAATAAATAAAGAGCATATACTGCGCTCCAGAGTTTTGCCTAAAATATTTTGTAGTCATTTCATGGGTGCTGCATTTAATTCCAGGGTTGCCAGATCCCACAACAGAAATAGAAACCAGGTCTATGGAAACCAGCACTAAGAAAAATTCCATACACATGCAATAAAAAAGCAGATTACTTTGCTTAAATCTAATGTGGGGACCTAAGACTTTTGCACTGTACTATATATCCGCTGCTCACAAAAATTAGGATGAATATTACGTAATTGAGCAATATAATTCCTCCTCTGTTCATGGTAGGGTCTGCGACCACATCTGCCCAAACCCACTTAAAACTTTACAACATGGCACACATCAATAACGTTCGTCCTTGCATGACCAGCCAATCGATCACGGAGAACACGCTGAAGGCGACTTTTTATTTATTTTTGATCTTTTTGGACAGATCCCATTTCTGAAGTAATATGATTGGCTCAGATTAATTTTCACTGTTCTCTTTTGTGAACTGTAGTAGGGTTCAGTGTGAACCACGGGACGTGCTGCTTCTTCTTAGTTCAGGGAAATGAAAGAAATCATGTAAAATCACAACCTTTGATTCAGTGTCTTTTGCTCGCAAAAACATACTTAAAGTGGTACAGAGTTAGGAGCTGATTTACATATGACCTGTGATGCAGTAATCAGAAGTGACGCATTTGTCTATTAGGTGTAAACACACGTATATTAAAATGTATCTGTGTAAAAGACTGAGGCTAAATAAGATCTTTTGTGTAAATGGGAGTCTGCAGATGAAGAATGACAGGAAGCTGCTGACAGTAATTACAGTCTTCACTTTTTACCTAGTAAATCTAGCACTGCACAGTGTCCTCGGTTCACATTTATAGAGAGTAAAAACCTGTTACTGTTTCTCCATCTTACTTACTTTCAGACTTCATGTTTTAACCGTAGCGTTCCACTAAACCATGCCGACGTGTGAAATGCCAAACAAAACGACTGGTGTCTAAATCACTGGCCACGGCTGTAAGTAATACAATCTAAACATTCACCTAATGCTTATTACTAAAAATGGTCTGTCACCATGGCACACATTTTCATCACCTTACTGTAATTATACCAGGCTGTGTGATTTTCAGAGTAGTATGTCGTTACATTCGTATGTTTTGATTTGCATTTAAGATTTCAGAAAGTTCAATGCTCATTCTCAGAATTTGCCATGTGGCCCAAATTATGTTTATTCCCCAGGGCTGGATGTTTGACAGCCCAGATCTAGATCTTGTTGTACCTTTTATTTTATTTTTATCTGATTTTGAGCTAGTCCTGGCAACTGGACCAGCTATTTAATCCTAAAGACACCAAGCCATTCATCAGCTCTGCATTAGGCTGCAGGTACATCAGCAGGATTGATGATAAATGGTGCAGTGCGTGATACTGGTGGCTTCAGAGGTCCCAGGTTCGAGAGCCTCTCGATGCCTGTGTGGAGTTTGCAGTGAAGGGTGAGATTGAAATGGAACGTTATGGTTTAAATAAGAATCGTTCTCCACGAAGAACAAAAAACTCTGCATTCTGGCACAAGAACCTTGTGGTGGTATCATGGTTTGGGCCTGTTTTGCTGCATCTGGGCCAGGATGGTTTGCAATAATTTTAAATTATATGAGAAAATTCTAACTGAAAATTCAGGTTGAAGCTGTTCAGTATGGCGTAATGAGCTAAAATTCCTCCAAAGCAAAAGTGCAGCACAACAGTGCCCCCTGTATTCCGTATGACCTGTCCGGTCTCCAGTAACAGGATTATTCAGAAATACGTTGACAGTGTTGTTTAAAGTACAGGAATGAACATTGTCACATTTAAAAGTCAAGGCTTATTTTTCACATTTACCAAGATTGCGGGTTGGTTAATAATAATAATAAGAAGTTAGCGAGTATGTAGTTGAATATGAGGAAGCCGTTCTGCAGGGTGTTGCAGGGCCATGTTCTGAAGGAGTGGTACAGATTTCAGGCAGCAGCCCAGCCCTATCTCCTCTCCTCTCTGTCTCAAACACTTCGGTGTGAAAGTCATCTTTTGTTTGCTTTTGAGTGGTGTCCACACACCTGTAGGCCATCACTGCAGGCATGTGTGCGTGGGTGTGTGGGGGATGTTATGATTGCTGCTGCTTAATCGAGACGTGTTGACTAAATGGGGTGGGATTAGGCTCTGAGACAAGGCATCTTTTCTTCCCACTAAGTGCAGAGTAAGGTAGGAGATGGGGATAGTACAGCTGGCATACCTGATTGCTTTGTTAGAGCATGCCTTTATCTCTGCCCATACCACCAGTCAACCACCCCCCACCCCCCCCAACCCCACTTACCCCTGAGTCAGTTGGACCGTTCCGACAGTGTGCACCTACACAAGACAGCGATGCATATTTCTCATGATGCTCACACCGCCATTAAAGCTGAATGTATGTCTGTTCTCTGATTGCTGTTGCACCGAGAGGGGAAAAAAAAAAGAGCTAAATACCAAAATTGCAGTGAGACAATCTACGTTATTGTGTGAGCACACCTCGGGGTAATTTAAGTTCGCTGTCCCCTGGAGGCATGTCAAACCTTGCCCTTCCTGTACTCAAAAATCCCCATATCCTGTCAGGCTGGCTCGAAGCATGCGGTAAGTGTGCGTGGGTGGACGTGTTGGTCTTTTTAAAAATAAATGTAACCAATCCTCTTTGATTTGATTAATACAAAATAATGGGGAAACTTTATCTATAAACTAGGGTCAGCTTGTGAAATGATAGTATATTCTAAAAAGGGTTTGATTTAAACAAATACATAAGCATAGTCTTATGAGTTTAAGGTGGTAGCTTCATTGCACAAGGATGATTGGGCTATAAATACCTGTGGGGTGTGTGACAGGATTCAGAGGTTGAGAAGAGGTGGTACAGTCATTCCACACCTATTCGTGCCTCCCAAACTTTTATACGAGCCCTGGTAAAGGTGTACAGTAACCGAATCTGTATCAATGCTCTTTTCTAGCTTTGCTTCTACACATTGGTAAGTTGTGTCACTGTGGGTTTGCTAATCAGTTTATGATTTGCCCCCTAGCCTCGTGCGTGAATTATTGCTGCAGAGCATTATGGTATAAGACCGATAAGGGCATTCATCAGGTAAGATCAGGTAAATCTCTGAAATTTGAAATGTTCTGACTGTTTGGGTATTTTTATCAGTGTGTGTATGAGGGCTTGTTAATCTTGGGGCCTGTGGAGCGGTCCTAACCACAGCTTGATTCCTCATCTCTTTATAGACATGTGGCAGAGGAACATCTGCCTGTGTGGGTGGTTTTGTGCTCCTTTGCTCTTCAAGGGAAACTTTCTTTCCTCTTGGGTATGGCATATAAGGGACAACCTGATCACATGGCTCTGCACGTCACATCAAAGGGCCTCTTTAGTGGGTACGCAGTAGACTGGGATTAATGGTGGGACTGTTTGTTCATGAACATATTTATTGTCCAACATCGAAACAATGGGGTTATGTGAAGGTGTGCTGTAACAAAGTACCAAAATGAATCATTATACAAGTGGAAAGTGTGTGTCTGCGTGTGTCTGCGTGTGTCTGCGTGTGTCTGCGTGTGTCTGCGTGTGTCTGCGTGGCAATTTGAACAAACTTTGTGTGTTTATCTGCATTGTCTGAACGTGGTCACACTTTTTGCCGTTATGCCGTTCAATAACCCAAACCGTCCAAAAATAACCAGAACCCAACATTGTGGTTCAGTTTACAGAAATGTTACACAACCGAACATGCTAACATTTATCTGATTTCCTGCCAGTAGACATCTTGGTTTAGGGCACTGTTAGAAGTTATGTTCTGTTACAAGAGACGGGGCTTTCTGTCAGATTTTATGCAAATTTCTTTAAAAGATAAGATAATATATTTGGAGCATGCCCCATTTGTTTCAGAGGATATTTCAGAGGTATTTGGTGATGTATTCAAGAAGCTCCTAAGAGATTTTGGCCTGTATTTCCATGATAACATCACAGCATTGCTGCATATTTGTCAGCTGCGCATCCGTGATGTGAATCTCTGGTTCAGCACGTCCCAAATCTGGTGAATGTGGAAGCCATTTGGGTACAAAGAACTCGGGTCATGTTTAAGAAAAAAGATTGATATGATCAGAGTTTTGTGACGTGGTGCGATGGTGTGTTATCCTGCAGAAAGTACACATCAGAAGATTGTGCACTGTGGTCATAAAGGGACTTGGTCTGCAACAATACTCGACCAACGTCTGCCCAGAAAATTGTCCCCCACACCATTACACCACCAGAAGAACGGATCTATGCCTTCATGTCGTGTTTGTTGCTTTTTCCCCATTTTCTGTTGTCTCAGCTGCCTGGTCTTAGCCGGAAGGTGTGGTCTATTGCAGCTGTAGCCCATCTGCTTCAAGGTTTGATGTGTTGTGTTTAGAGATGCCTTGACCATGCCATAATGTGATGGGCTAATTGAGTGTTTGTTTTTAACAGAGCAGTGTGTAATTGAGCAGTGTGTGTAGATTAATCAGTTATTGATGTTTGCATAGACATTTAGTAATTTTATCATCACTACTTGGCTACTTTGTGCCCTCAAGCACCTGCAACACTATAAATTCCCAGCAGCTAACGCGTGTTAAATTGTAGAATAAAGTTTGTTATTCCACAAATAATTGTGAATAAAACAAGGACCACATTTGTTCATTGAGCTGTTTTGTGGTTCTTTAGTGCTGAGTCACTGTTAGCGACTGTTGCTTTCCCAGATGTATAGTGCTCCAAAACAACACACACACTCACACACACACACATACACGTACAAATGCATTGCTGTATTTGTAAGAACTTTCTGTGGACTGTCTCAGTGTATTAACACACCTAACTCCAAAGTCTTTGCGAAGCATTTTCAGGTATTTTGTGCCATCAAGTTCATGCTCACAAACACACGTACACTTTTTTTTTTTTTTTTTTTTTTTTTCTCTCTCTCCAGTGCTGATTTCTTAATTACACGTCTAACTACAAGTCCGTACATGTTACTCAGAAAAAAAGGATGAATGAAAGGGTTTGATTCATGTATGCTGTGTATAAGCATAATAAAGCAAACAGCACCCTAAAACAACGGCAGAAAAGAATTTGCGGTTAGCAGGCTGGCTGTTGGTACATGACAATGACTGTACAGAGGGCATACCTCGTTCTACCAGTGACCGGGCACTGAGAACAGGGTTTGGGCTCTTCAAACATATTGTGGGCTCGGTCCTGAGGCGCTTTTGGGTTGGATGTAATAATAGGCTGCTATAGGCACACACACACACACGCACGCACGCACGCACGCACGCACACAACAATAAGCAATAAATCTGACATCTTAGCTCGGTCAATTACAGGGAGAACAGTGGGATGAACAAGAGTGCCAACACGAGCAAGAGCATCACAGTGTAAATCTACACAAGCTTAAGGAAGCAGTGCATGTAAGAGCTTGTGATGTAGAAGAGGTCACCAATTCTCTATTGTTTAATTCTTTAGCCATTTATGCTCGAAGGCTTTTTAAACACTCTCCGTTTTAGGTGTTAGATATGTTATTTTTTTATATACTCACTAGATTCTTCACCCTGGTTTACCTTGCCAGTACCAGCTTGTACCCTCTTTCAGCTTCTTAACCACCTTAATCCTTCGTGGAGTAGATTTAGCCAGGAAACATTCCTCTGAGATTTTGGTCCATACTGACATGATCGTAACATGCAGTAGCTGCAGATTCGTATGCTGCAAATCTCCCATTTTTTTGCGTTCAAAGGTTCTCTATTGGACTGAGATCTGGGAAGTCTGGGGGCCATTTGAGTATTTGAGTACAGCCCTGGCTGTCGGATTTGTTCTATTACTGCACGTAGGTACAAAACTCCTAAATCACCACTAGATTTTCTTTAATACTTAATACCTGGTAATTAGACTGGAAAAAGTGGTTTAAATCAGAGCAAGGGCATGAATGTACTGATTGATTGACTGTCTAATTACTGTATGGTGCGGGGAATAATACAGAGGGCCGGCGGTATATTTGGGCAGGACTGTGGAGCTGTGGTTAGTACGGTCACCTCACAGTTTTAGACTAGGCTTCAGTTCCAGGTCCGACTGCTTGGCTTTATGAAGTTTGCATGTCCTCTGCATTGGCATCCTCCCATATTCCAAATACATGTCATAAGTGTGGAGTGTCCCGTTGTAGGTGTGTGCCTGTACCCTGTTTAGGTTTGGCCCTGTGACTCCCACAAACCATGAGCTGGATTAGCAGCTATTATTCCTTCCATTGCCGTCTGCTGCACCACTCAAGCACATGATAATTCAAATATAAATTTTAGTTTATTCCATGCGGCACGAGCCTCTAGAATTAATATGGTGTCACGTCGGTGCCAGCCAGGTTATTCCACTTAAAGATTGGTGCTAATTAAACATGGCATATCTACACTACTGAATAAACTTTGGTTTTGTTCAGGTCTCTCACTGAGTGCAGTAACATGGCCTTTATACTCTGATCATAATCAGATTTGATTTATCCCAGTTTTGTCTGCATGATACTCTGATTTCTCTGGTCAGATTAAACAATCTGATCAAGACAGCTGGGTTTTTCTTCAGTTAATCAGATTTCTCAGTGCATTTACACTCTTACTCTAATTTCAGTCTGTTTTCTCAGTCTGCACATGCACGGAAGCAGCTGGCAGAATCAAACATGGTTGCCAAGTCTTCGCCTGTTTTGGGCTTGTTTCCATAGACGTGGTTGCTTGTTTCTTTTGTGGGATTGGGCAACCCTGGAAGTAAAGGCAGGATATATGAAATAGCTGCCAACACACTTTTGAGGAGACCTTAAATGCAGTAAATGCAGAACTTAAGGATTACAGTATTGCAGTAATTATTAAAGCTTCACGTTTACTTTGCATCCTCTTTTGCAAAGTTCAAATCATGTCGTGTAAACATAATTTTTTCCCCCCTATTATCTTTACCCATGTGAATGTAAACTCATTGATCCTCGTTGTTGTTGTTGTTATTATTATTATTATTATTAGTATAATTTTTCAGTTATTGGGTGCATGTAAAAGCCCTCACTGTTGGGCAGGGCCAATGATGAGTTTACACACATTTTGTATAGGCACACACACACACACACACACACACACACACACACACACACACACACACACACACACACACACACACACACACA
>JAVSBV010034340.1:0-11515 GCA_033117975.1 Parotocinclus spilosoma | reverse complement strand
GGTATTTTGTGTAGAATTTTGAGGAAAGAGATTAATTTAATACAATTTGGAATAAGGCTGTAACGTAACAAAATGTTGAAAAAGTGAAGCGCTGTGAATACTTTCCGGATGCACTGTAATTGCCTAAAAGGTGATGTAGTTGCAGAAGCAATCATGATTTCCACTTAAAAAAAATGGTTACAGAGTGTTATGGCTTGATTGACCTGTGGTAAAATTTAAACCTGTTTGATTTTGAGGAACACAAATATAAGAGTTTATAACGTTGATATGTGGGTAGACCAATCATAAGTCAAGCATAGGTGGTCCCTTGGCTATTTTTTTAAAAATAATGAATAGGGAATACATTTGTCTCAGAATTAGATATAGAGGAAGACTGTATTATTGTTTCTAGTGGTAAGGCCAGTATATCATGGGAAAGCAATACACTGTCATATAATCCTTCTTTGTTGTGTGTTTTTTAAGATTTGTTTGGAGCTCTACATTTAAAATCTTGAAAAATCTTATTAATTTTAATTGTAAGTTATTGTAGATAAAATCTGATCTGTTTCAAGGGATGTTTTTACTTTGACAGAACACAAACATATAATCTTTTTAATTGTAATTATAGTGATGCGAACTGAGTAGTTCATTCACTTTATATTTTGAAATTTCGTTATAAATTTGGGAATTCTCAACCTACACATTAAATGTTGTAAGGTCATTCCCTACTTCACATTTACTATTCTCCTTTACTTTTCTTGTTTAATGTTCATAAAGAGTTCAAAATAAGAGTATTAAAGTACTATTTTTTACTCGTTTTCCAAAAGGTGAATAAAAATGTTACCAAAAAATTAGTAAGTTATGATTTTATGTACAGTAATGTACATTGCCCTGCAAATAATCCAAGCTTTAAGTGAAGTATGATTATAAAACACACAGTCTTATGTATGTTTAAGTACCCCTAGTCAAATCAAGAGAACAGCTTAGATATGACACATTTAAGCAAATTTGTGTATTTAATTTAACTGAATTATTGTAAATTTAAGTGAATTATAAATTTCTTATTGCCATAAGAAATATTTCAGACATCCTGTCAGTGATGATATGGTAAATACCCCTTAAGCAGGAATCACACACTTTGGGCGTTTGGGAGTTTTCCTGCACTCTTAATTGCAGAATTAATCTTGTAGGCACAGTGACTTTGAAATCTACCTCAAGTCTTAGGGCTGCAAAGTTTGATCCAAAACCTTTATCTTTCATTTCTTAAAGTAATTAAAGTGATTTTGAAGTGTTGTGGATAATTGTTGTACTAAACACTTTGCTTTAGTGACTAAAGACCCTGGCTTCCTGCATTTATAGACTGCAAGTGCAATGGGTCTCATTCTTGAAACGTGAACGGAACGAATTTGAAAAAACATTTTTGCAAATTGTTTGTAAAAAAAACAAACTTTTTTGTAAATGTTCACATTCATGAAAATGTTTGTATTGCCAAAATGTTAGAACAAAATATACACCTGGTAATGTAAAGTGTGCATAATGTCTGCAAGACATACAAAAGCATGATTAGACATGACTGCTCTTCAATTCAAATACTGACTAAAGAATAATTTAATTAATAAATAAAAGTAAACAAAGTAACACTCAACAAGCACTCTGTTTAATAATACAGACTGTTATTCAGATAAACTTCCAATAAGCCTATACAGGACAACTGTTGCGAAATTATTTTGTTCTAGCCAATGGGTTAATTAATGTGGACTTTTTCACTACAAAGTTTAGGGTATGTAATACTCACTAGTGGGAATGGCTGATCTTGCGCTGTTATAAGATGCCTCTTTAAAATTTATTTTTTATTTTTAGAAATAGCATGATGGACTCTTAAAAATGAAAGATCGTTTCATCAGAATATTTTTTTTCTTTGCTTTTTAGAGAATTTTTGCTGTGTTTCTCCGTTCAAAAACTTCATTATATGGTCATTTGTTTTTCATGGGTGTGGATTATGGTAATTGTATGCTAATTATAAAGGAACTTGCACACATGCAATTTGAAAACATTTGGTTTTCTTTATTTGGGATTCTAATAATAATCCAATGTTTATATGGTAATCATGAATCTGGCTGAGAGTTTTTGGGAAAGTCCATTTTACTTGTAATGTACTCGCAGTTTCATTTTGAGTCATTTGGAATGTTGGCCTTTATGAATAAGGCCCACTGTTTCCTTAATTCATTTACTTAATTACTACACAGTAACTTAAGAGCTGGTACTGTGTTTTGTATTGTTTTGTTGCTTTTGAGAAGCTGCACCTTTTTTCTCTAGTCATTCAATTGAAGCAAAATTCTCAGTCTTAGTTTCATAAGACAACAGTTCTTAATTTCAGAATGCCCCAGCTTTTCTGAGTGCTATGTTTCTTGATACAGACTTGTGATGTCTTGGGCCTTCACATTTTATTTTGGCATGGACAATTCCCATTAACTACCATTTCATAAAGACATTTAGGCTGTGAAAATTGCAGGCAAGAAACATTCTGATAAAAATATTGGACCATCTGAAAATGTCCCCAATCATTGCATTTTCCTAGTTTGGTTATTCAGTAAATGACCACAAATCGTGTGTTGTTTGTAGCAGAAATATGTCATGTTTATGGTTTGTCCCTGCACATAGTTACCTACCGTTATAAACTATATAATTTCATCAAAAGACTGTATAAGAGTGGTAGGAATGTATTTTTAAAGCAAGTTTAGTTTGGATGTATATTCCTGTGACATTGCATTTTTATGTACAGAATGACGTTATTAAAGAAATTGGAAATAAAGAGATTTTTTTACAGTTTTTATTTTTACGTTTTCGTTAACTTTCTGTGGATGCATTGTGTGAATTCATGAAATAGTGTTAAGTATTCAGATTAAAATCCTATTCCACTTGTGAAATTAAATTATTTGATAAATGTTTGGTTAATGGTTAAACAAGTAATAGGTCGATTCACTCTTTGCCTCTGAATGAGAATGAAGCAAATAGTAAATTAAAAAACAGAAAATTGAAAAAATGACCCAAGCATTATTTTATTCGGACACTGAAATGCTGAATGTAAATAGAGTGAATCTCATTCATAAGAGAAAGATTCCTCAGCTAAAACACTGAAGAATTAAACAAGAATAGTGCATTCCGTCCAAAACCTCAAATGCTTTTTATTGGTTTAGTATTTCTTGAATATTTAAAATGAATGAAAAATGTAGCGCATTTTCTTTGTAACCAAAACATTGTGATTAAAACACTGAATTGATCAATGCAAACAAACTGAATCCCAGACATGACAAAAGGGTTGGTCAAATCAATCAAACACTGTATTCTCAAAAAGCAAAAAGTCATGACTCGCAACTGATTCAAACACTGCCAGTAAAATGCAATAGGAAAAAATCTGCTTTTTTCTATATCATGTCTATTTATTCTGTTTAAATTTGTATTAATTATTACTTATTTAACTACATACATCACTGATCACAACAAAACACAGACAAACATAAATTGATTATAAAAATATTTCTGTATTAATCTATATTATAAGTTCCTATATATGAGTCAATTTTATAGTAACTTATGTAACTTGCTGCGGATGGCATTGCATGGTGATGGATGATCAAGCTATAAATACCTGCAGGCTGTGCAATGGCATTCATAATAGTGGTGTGTGCTACTGCAAAATTTGGTATTGAGCTGATACCAAGTAAATACAGAGCTAGTATCATCAATGCCAATGCGGATATGGTGGCGCTGGGGCAAACGTTTGCTCGTTCTGCTCTAGAATGCCAACTTTTTCTTATTTTAGGCTCTTTATGCGCTATATGCAGTGCACGAAGGACATGCACTGCTAACATATGACAGAAAATGCTGCTGGATACTGCATCACAAACTCGCTTTTGATTTACCAGCTTTATTCGACCAGAGCTACAGCACATTGTTCGATCCCACAGCCATCACCACCAACACCAGGAAGCCCCAGGAGAGCGCTTCAGAGATGGTGACATAAACAAGGCAAAAGGGGAGGGCTACATGCTAGGCTAAAAGCTTATCCTAGCTGACCACCAGTGCCTAGCCTCCTGCTAGCTAACATATGCGGTCTCTGGATAACAAACTGGACAAGTTGAGAGCAAAGATTACAGCACAGCAGGAAATAAGAGAATGATGTGCTCTAATTTTCACAGAGCTGGGCGGACAGCGCCGTTCAGCTCATGAATAACTCTGTACACCAAGGAGATTGGACGGCAGCCTTTGTTGGCTATGGCCCTATGGCTAAGGTGTGTGTGTTCGTGAACAATGTATGTTTTGGAAACGTACAGGCCATTTATAAGCAATGTTCACCAGACGTAGGGTTCCTAATTCAGACTACAGCACAACTACAAGCACTAACAGCTTCACAGACAGACTACTAGATGACCTCAACACCTTCTACGCCCACTTCCACACCTCCAGCAGCTGCACCAACAGGCAAACACATGCCCAGCCCTTCCAACCCCCCTCCTCTGACACCATCGTATCATCAAGCCAGGTATGCAGAGCTCTGAGGAGAATCAACCTCTGCAAGGCAGCAGGACCAGAAAACATTCCTGGGTGGGCCCTCAGAGCAATGGGCCAATGAGATGGCTGAAGTTCTCACCTCCATTTTCAACCTATCCCTCAGCCAGAGCATCATTCCCACCTGCTACAAAACCAGCTACCCTGAACCCTAAGCAGTACACAGGACAAATGATCCACTTTGGACTCCATCGCTGCTACCCTCCACTACTATGTCATACTATCTCATCAGAATGCTCTTTGTGGACTATAGTTTTGCCTTTAATATGGTTGTCCTTCACAAACATACCCATAAACTGTCCACTCTCGGCCTCCACCCCACCCTCTACCACTGCCTACTAGACGTCCTGACTGGCAGACTCCAGTCCATCAGGATTGGCAACAGCACTTCAGCCAGCAACACCACAGACACCGGGACTCCACGTGTCCTCGGCCCCATACTCTACATCATGTTCACCCATGAGCATGTGTCACCTATCAGAAGAACAACATAATCCTAAAGTTTGCAGATGATACTGAAGTAATAGACATATCACGGCGGCTACAGGAATGAGGTGGCCAGGCTGGTGTCATGATGTGAGGACAAAATCCTTACCCATAACATGAACAGGACAAAGGAGCTGATGGAGGATATAAGGATAGAAAGGAGACCACACCAGTAACTGTTCATGCAGGAGCTTGAAGTGGAGAGTATGAGTAGATTACAAATACCTGGTCATCTACATCAGTGAGGACTTTACATGGACATTGAATACCACACAGCTGGACAAAAAATGTCTCAGCAACTTTTATAGCTATGTCACCGAGAGCCTCCTGACTAGCTGCGATGGACAGTAAACGCCATGAGAGTGGTGAAAACTGCTGAGAGGACTCCACTGCCCTTTCTATCACCACAGAGTTCACAGGAGAACTGCCTCCATCCGTAAAAACCACCCACCACCAGCATGGACTGTTCACAGTTCTTCCCTCAGCCTAAAGGTGCAGAAGTATAAAACACAAGACCATCAGGTTAAAGAACTCTCTCTTCCCCACTTAGACTCTTGAACCTACCTCAGTACTTTACTATCTACATGTTTACATGCCACTCTCACTTTACTGTAGCACATGTTTACTTATGTACTGTACTGTACTGTACTGAGCACTAAATGATAATTCCACTGTTAACGGTTTCTGTGCATATTGAAGGACAGCAAAGTTTTTAGACAAATAAAATGTATTTGTTATTATTGTAATAAAAAAACATTTATACCTTTCTACTAATTCTCTTGTTTTAAAAAATAAAGTGTACATACAACTTAAAATCTATTTTAGATAGTAATAATAGTGATATACATATTATTATAATAATTATTATTGTATTATCAAAATTTTGAGAAAGACATGCACCTGCATTAGAGGATTGAAATGTTCGGACAGGGATGTGGGGGCAGGAGCTCAGACAAGTAGGTTGGTGCTAAACCTAGTAGAAATGTATTTGTTAAGAGAAAAATTTAAAACTGAATGTGAATCATGACAGGAAGCCAATATAACTGAGATTAACTGGGTTGATATGATTTTTTAAGAGTAATAAAGTGATCTAGCAGCAGATTAAGTGGATGGATTGTTTTGCCAGGGATTTTTGTTAAGAAACATAATCTAAAAACAAAATAAATTTGTTACCCCACATCGTGGTTCACAAGGTTTTCACTTAGAGCCATTAAATATCTCCACACGACACCCCTCTTTCACTCTGCCACGCCAGGATTTTATTACTGCAGCTTACAAGTGTCAGCACCATGAGTCAACTGGAGCAAAATATATTTTTGAAGCTGAGGTAGAAAAACTGGTGGACAGTGAGGATGTAACTGTTTACAAGTGTAAATAAGATATAAACTAGATTATAATGGCCGTTTTTAATGGAGGTGGAGTGACACCATGTTTCACATGACACTGCTACAATGGTGGGGATAGTGTGTCTGAAGTTCTGTGCATTCCTCACGCTCTTGTACTCACAGAACGTACTGCTATAAGGATCTTTTCCAGGATGCATACTCCATGGAATCTAGTACATATGGTGTAGACATTTCGGGTAAAGCCTTTGACTGTATGATACTGTTTTAAAATGTAAAGATGTTAGTGAATTTTAAACACCATTACATTAAACATGTCAAGTCAAGTTAGATTTGTTTGATAAAAACCAGTAGAGTGATGCTAAAGTTCTGGAACATCTTTTGTGTGTATCTAAAAAAATTAATAAATCAACACAACCATAATAGTTTCATAAGTGTATTCTTGTTTTCATGATTATTATTATGTTACTAATGTCTTAAAGCACTTTTGTAAGTCGCTCTGATTTGGAAATTATTCACATTGTTTAAACAATGTAAAAATAATATGCATAGTCCCATTACTGGCTCTGTGGGATAATGTACGCACAAAACTCTCCCAAAATGTCAAAAAAAGAGCCTAAGGTTAGTGATAGGTCTTCATGGCATCTTTGAAGTGAATGATGGGAGCCAGCACGTGATTGTGAGCTAAATTGGTTCTTTAATTTACTTTTGTCAGAGTCACAGGTGGTTGTTCAAGATATTTAGCGCCATTTATAGCTGTGTTCCTAAGCCTAGGCTGTGGCTAAGCTGGTCTGCTACTTCATAGAAGGCTGTTCCAATGGATCCTTCATATACTGCCTAGAAATGTAATTTGAAGGATGCACCAGATGTATCCTTTGTGGCCCTCAGTTACCAAAAGGCAGAGGCAGAAGGCTTAGAAGTTTTTTTTATTATGATTGTTTCATGTAAAGTATAAAATAATTTATTAAGGTATTTGTAAACTATTTAATCAATAGTATTTTATGCTACGGGGCAGCGCGGTGGCTTGGTGGGTAGCACCGCTGCCTCACAACAAGAAGGTCCCTGGTTCAATCCCAGGGTGGAGCGGCTTGGGTCCTATCTGTGGGGAGTCTGCATGTTCTCCCCGTGTCTGCGTTGGTTTACTCCAGGTACTTCGGTTTCCTCCCATAGTCCAAAGACATGCGTGCTAGGTTAATTGGCGTCTGCAAATTGTCATTGACTTGCATATGCAAAACACCCCAGCCATGTAACTGGAAACAGCTGCACGCCGGTCCCAAGCCCTGTTAAATGGGAAGGGGTGAAGAAATCAATGGCAAACTACTCCAATATCCTGCTTAAATACTTCATGGATCACATCTATAAAGGACAGAAATGTGTGGAGATCGATTATCCATCAAGTGACCGAGAGTCGGCTGCGACTGAACGGTTAATTCCATCCCATTTCATGCTACATAAACTTATTGTAATCTTACCATAACAAGGATAGCATACATTTTATTATTAGTATTTCATTTTAGTCACAGTTAAACTATAATGTTTAAAGCTGTAAAGAATTAAACATTTCCAATGGTTTAATCTTCAAGGTCTTTCCGGTGATGTCACGATGAAGCCTCCTTAGATTTAGTTTAATTTGTGTGACCCATGTTACTAAGAAAGAGTCTTTACAGGACAGTCCAAGGGCACGTCCTACCTCAGCCGCAGCGTAGGCTTTTGAAAGCAGCCAAAGATGCCTACATTGTGTAAGATGAAGGTAGTGCAGGACACACACACACATTGACAATGAACACATGAAGTGGTTAAATAAGAGCTAGAAGTGGCCAAATATAAGCCAGAAGTTACCAAATAAGAGCCCAGAGTAGCTAAATGAAGCTAAAAATCCTGAAGTGTCATTTCATCTTTCTCCATCCTCTGATTCTGCACTCCACTATGATTTAAACAGCATATTAACGTAGAGAACAGCCAACTAATTAATTTGATGCTTGTATCACGGGGCACCTAGTGAACATATTTTACTAGGAAAATAATTTATTTTAATTTACGAAAAGATTTAATAATTCAACCTTTATTTAATCAGGGTTAAAAAGTTGTAAAACGCAGCCCAAGGCATACTCAAATTAAATGGCCACAAAAGCACCAAGATGTTATAATAAAATTATATATATTTTTAATAACATTGAAGAATACAAACAAAATTGAGATAAATACTTA
The DNA here is from genome assembly GCA_033117975.1 of Parotocinclus spilosoma. Lineage (NCBI taxonomy): Eukaryota > Metazoa > Chordata > Actinopteri > Siluriformes > Loricariidae > Parotocinclus > Parotocinclus spilosoma. Next base: position 2,930 of record JAVSBV010034340.1, on the reverse strand, counting down.
AAAGCAATTTTTGTATTATTTTCAACATATTATTTTTACAAGTTGGTTAACATATTTACAGTAAATACAGTGTCTTGTCTGCTGATGTTACTTTCAAATAGTTACATTAATATTTTATTAATACTTTAATTAATACTTTTCTTGAAGTGAAATGTTATGTAATGTTCTTGTAATGTTAAAAACAATAGCAAGAATGACACCAGTATGATGTAAACCAATTTATAATGCTAACGATAGTGGGTACATTACACTCAGCCTATAGACCATAGGTATCAACACTATTATAACTAATGTCTATTAGGCATGTCTATTATATATATATTACAATTATAGTTAAAAAGAGGGTTTTGCCTTATTAACTTTAAGTAGCAATTGTGTGAAATTATGAATATTCTTATTTTAAAACATGCAGTTAAGTGTCACTAATTCTTGGCACAGTGGCATAATGTTGTTATATCTTTATAAATAAAAAAGAATAGGCAAAATAAAAAGTAAAATGTACACAAAGTCATTGTTAGCAATTAATTGTGTCTCATTTATTTCATTATATTAGGGATAACAGTGGGTTTAAAAACAGGTTGGCGAATATATGGACTATTTGAATGAGGACTTATTCTTTAATCTGTCACTGACCTAGTCCTTGAACTTTTGTAGGTAAAATTGGGCATTTAATAACCTGTTAAAAAATACACCAGAATGCAGGAAATGGCATTTAATTCATTACAAATGTTCCCTCTGCCAGTGCCAAACACACACACACACACATTGAAAGTGAGACGCCCCTGCTATGGAATTTGTAATGGATTACATGCCATTTCCTGCATTTAGGTTGTTAAACACCCAATTTTACAACAAATTTTACAAAAGTTCAAGGACTAATGAAGCATCTGGTGCTGAGGTGGTGGTATGGGGACCCCCCAAACGAAATTCTGCTTAAGGCCATTAAGGCTTTGTTTAGCCTCGCTTTCACTCCTCATATTCATACAAAACATAAAATAGCATTATAAAATTCCAAATCCCTTTAAAAACAGTTGAAACAGTGACAGACATTGTCTATTTGCAAGATACTTTATTCATTAGTAATTTAGATTCTATTAATTGCCTTCGATATAGCACCACCTGTGGGCCGGTCGAGCTGATTTGGTGCTCCTGAGATCTGAGGGAGGTGAACTAATTTTTGACAAAGTTTCATGTCTGTATGCTTTACGGTTTCTTCTGCACAACAATTTTTACGGAAGAAAAAAACCCTAATAATAATAATAATAATAATAATAATAATAATCATTATCATCATCATCATCGTCATATTTATAATCATAATCATAATAATGAGAAGAAAAAGAAGAAGAAGAAGATATTGAGATGTTTGGTATTAAGCAAAGTGTTTTAATTTGTTTTATATTAATATGTATATACACTGTATTAACGTTATCTAAGGGGTAAAGCGCTCTCGAGCTTTTATTTTGAAAAATACACTTCCTGTGTTCTTTTATTTTAAATGCATTTTCAGTGTCATACTTGATCAACTTGTATTGTGTAAAGCTTTTTTTTTTATTGTGTACTATGACACTCCAAAAACCACAGTTGTTGTCATAAATAATAAATAAACTGTATAAATGAGTTTATTAATCCTATACGTATTGCCCCGGTCCAATAGGTGGCATTAATGCACCAAATAAGTGGTAAACCAACCGCACTGAACTCGCAGATACTGCTTCTTGGGAAGAATGGCGTCCTGGCATCAGTTGAACAGGCTACCGTATGGTTTTATACGAGTATACCGCAACGTTAGTAAACGATTAAGTCATGTCACAGGTACGTGTTCTTATGATTATATTAAGTAACGTTACATAATACTGAGGCATAGAGACATAGTGTCTGTACTTCTGATTAAAATTAGGGGATATTTCATTCTGTCTAGCGCTAGGGTAAGGTCAATGTCTCACGCATAACAAGTAGCTATTGGCGCTTTTAACTACTTTTTTACTACTTCGTATTTCAAAAATATTTAGCGTATCATATGTATGTCATATCAGGTTAGATGTAATTTTATCGTTACGCACAATACCACAGTAAAATTGGCTTACGGGTAACGATTCGACAGTTTTTCACCCATTTTCCATACGGAGGGTAGCACCGTTGCTTCACAGCAGGAAGGTCCCAGGTTCAATCCCAGAGTGGACCTTTCTGGGTCGTTACTCTGTGGAGTCTGCATGTCCCATGTTACTATGGGTACTCCGGTTTCCTCCCACAGTTCAAGGACATGCGTAAAAAAAAGTGGGCGCCGTGGATTGGTGCATTGTCTAGGGTTATTCCTGCTCTTGTGCTCAGAGTTGCTGGAAAGGGGCAACAAAAGACTAGGAAAGTTGAGAAATGCTCATAAATACCTGTTTGGAACATTCTACAGGTTAGTGCCATGACTGGATATAAAGGGTGCATCCCCGAAAGACTCAGTTGTTTACAAGTGAGGTTCACCACTTTGTGATTAACTGCGTGAGCAAGGCGTCCCAACATTTTTTAAATGTTTCTCATATTGCAGTTGCAGGGAAATTTGGTAATTTCATCATCTTCATTCAATTTGATACAGTACAGTTTTAACATATTTTTGGAAATAATGGGGATCATGTCCTGCGGGTCAAAGATGAAAAGGACTGTCTGGATTGTTATCAGCGCAAATTTCAAACGCCAGCATCTCTGATGGTATGAGGGTGTGTTAGTGCCCATGGCTTGGGTAACTTGTACATCTGTAAAAGCACCAATAATGCTGAAAGGTACATACAGGATTTAGACCAACATATGCTGCCACCCAAGCAACGTCTTTTTCAGGGACAACGTCTTTTTTGCGGGTACTAGAGTTAATTGTAGTGTCTTTTATACAGGTAAAAACAGGTGCAATTAATACAGTTGTTGATGGTTGTTGGTTTCATGCA
>JAVSBV010034329.1:0-11515 GCA_033117975.1 Parotocinclus spilosoma | reverse complement strand
TTTCCCTTAAAATGATACATTATCTCAGTTTAAACTTTTGATCTGTGATTTGTGTTCTATTCTGAATAAAATATTAGTTATTGGCACCTCCACATCATTGCATTCAGTTTTTATTCACATTTTGTTTAGTGTCCCAACTTTTTTGGAATCCGGTTTGTAGAAAACATAGATAAACAAAGGTACACTGAAAAGGATTAGCAATAAAAACTTAGTGAATAAGCATAACATAACAAATAACATACAAATACCGTGTGACCCTGTGAGCCGGCAGTTACACCCAGAGTGTCACTCCTCTCACACACCACATTATTTTAAGCTTTATGCTGCTTGTTCTCCATCCCTAGTCCTGAAATTATTTGCTGACAGGCAGATGTTTGCACCTGCAAAAGCATTTCTGCTGGAAATGCAAAATGATTTTCAGCTGGGCGCCATCCCCCACTGATGCTTTGCCCCTTTCATCACCAGAACATCTCAAGATGGTTGGGCAGCAAACAGGGACATCTCTCTGCTGCAACTGGATTTCAATGGGGAGATTAACAGGTGGTCTCTTGCTTTCCCTAACTTTTATAATTTATTCTTAGCCAAAACCAGAAACTTACATTCTCCGCTTCTTCTGAACGATCCTGTATAACCTTCTTGGCCTTGGCTGATGTGAACCCCACGGCTCTCAGAAAATAGTTAATTGAGAAGCTCACAAAGCCACGGCAGCCGACTTCGACTGGGAAGGTTGTTGCTCTCCAGCCTTTCTCTTGTCATTCTGCTACTAGGTCAACATACCGTGCCTTCTTCTGCTCAAATGCCTTTTGGATGCCCTGCTCCTATGGCACAGTCAGTTCAACTAAAAGGACGCACTTGTCCATTGTCGACCACAGGACAAGGTCGGGTCTCATTGTGGTGATTACAATACTGGTAGGAAAGCATAGCTGCCTACATTTACATTTCCAGCATTTAGGCGACGCCCTTATCCAGAGCGACTTACAACTGATACAATCTTACAATCCAAGCAATTGTTGATTAAGGGTTTTGCTTAAGAACCCATGGCAGCTTATATATGCCCATGGCAGCTTAATACCACATTCCACAAAATCCTAATTTCTGGACAATACTTGTGGAGATGCTAGGGATTAAACCCAGGACCTCAGGCATGCAAAGCATGCGCTCTTCCACTGAGCTACATCCACACCAAAATCTGCCTACCAACATCTGCTGTCATTAACCAGTCTTTGCCTGGGGTCAGGACTGGTGCTCTGTCCTGTTGTGGGTAGTTTTTTTGTGGCATGTCCTGCTGGTACACAATGGAAAACCTCCTTTGTCCCAGGTACCCAGAAGCCTCCTTGACCCTGTGTTCCTCAAGCATTCTTTGCATCTGGTCCTGCCTTACCTATAGCAACCCTGAGCAAAGGGCATTCCGGCCAGCCAGGATGTGCTGGAGATTGCCCGGGGCTGTGGTGCTTTGTGACCACCAGGTTTTTCCTTTTCTTTAGGGATGCTTTGGACCATAGCTTTAGTGACTCTCCCCAGCCCAGGCCTTGTTCAACCTTGTTGCGTTCTTCCCACAAGTTCTATGTGCTGTAGCTGTAACCTTTATTCATCTTTAAAAGGCTCTTAAGACATGTGATTTTACCTGGAGTAACTTGGCACTTGGCTTTACCTGTTGGGTTACTTGGCAAGCTTGACTTGTCAACAGCCAACATACGTGTGGATTAATTCTGAGGGCTGCCTGAAAAAGAAAGCAGTAGGGACAGTCTTCTACTAGTAAAAGTGGGTGTAATGTGGGATTAACTAACCTCATTAACCATTGTCCATTGCTGACTACGGTCAGTATCCTAGCAATAGTTAAGCAAGAGGTTAAATGAAGCTGTGTATACACATATATGAAGTAAGGCAAGTATTGGCAATATTGCTGGTACTCAGACAAAGGGGGAACAGTTACAGCAGTGGTGCCGAGCTGGACTGGAACCACATATTGCATGGAGGAGAAAGGCACAATGGGATCATAGAGATGCATGCGTATGTGATAGTGATAGTCACATTGTGTCGAGTGAGAAAATACCAACCTAACCTACCTACCAACCTACTGGATGACTACAGGGGTTAGACAATGAAACTGAAACACTTGCCATTTTAGTGTTGGAGGTTTGTGATGTATCAAGAGCCACAGTATCCAGGGTAATGTCAGCATACCACCAAGAAGGACGAATCACATCCAACAGGATTAATTGTGGACGCAAGAGGAAGCCTGCCCAAATCACAGCAGTTCTGTTTCCACCAGAACTGTCCGTCGGGAGCTACACAGGGTCAATATACATGGCCGGGCTGCTATAGCCAAACCTTTGTCTAAAACCAGGTGTTTCAGTTTCATTGTCCAACCTCTGTACACTCCCACACTGAGTACTTTTGGAAACACCAATTAACCGAACGCTCTTTGCAATGTGGGAGGAAACTGGAGTACCCAGAGAAACCCCACACAGACACGGGGAGGACATGCAGACTGTACACAGGCGGAGCCTAACCGAGAGTTGGGATTGAACCAGGGATCTTGGTCTTGTACTGGTACACGGTGGCACAGTGGTTAGTGGTCTGGATTTAAAGAAAATATTGATAATGTTTTACAAGGTGTATTCTTTTTTAACCGTAGCAATATAACAGCATTATATTTTTCAAAGACGTTTTGTACTAAATTTCAATAATTGCAAACAGACTGGATGTAAAAGCATTTGATTTTTGCATTGTAGCGTTCGACTTTTAATGCTAATAGAATTAACATCATTCATATAAATAATTAGCACTAAAGACCAAAGCATTGGTGGTGGGATAAATCTCAGAAAAGACATGGACCAGGAACACTGTTAATGCTTTTAACCAATCAAAGACAATTTCAGGGTGCCAGCGCCCTGTACTATCCAATCAGCAAGGAGGTAGGCGGGGAATAGCCGCTCTCAGTTTCGGTGGTGTGAAAGCCCCGGCAGGAGGAAGTGCATAGTACGGTTTGCTGTTTTGATGGCCGGTTATTTGACGCGAATCTCTCCCGATAGAGTTACATAACGGCGGCCATCTGCAGAGAGGGTGATGAATCTCTAGCTGTGTTTGGAGACCTGCCTTAATTCGATATTCTACTAGAAGTGGAGTGTGCAGAGTGTCTATCCAGAGCAGCGTGGGTTAAGGTGGGCCTTGCCCGGATATCTACTAAGCCAACCTAGAAGCATCAGAGATCCTCCTGTTACATCCACCACACATCATTTAAAGAGAGATTTACAGATCTAAAATCATCTCTGAATTCACATAAAGTCTACTGGACCTCAACAACTCTTAAGCAAATGGGTAAGTGGTGCAATTTGACCATATTTACATCTCATTTTAATAATTGTGCCTACTTGATGGCCAACACTTGTTCAGTAGCTCCCAATTTGAATAAATAACCCCGCTGTTTACCCCGCTTGGAGTGAAAGGTACGGTTACTGTGGCAGTTAAAGCGTCAAGGGAAGATGAGGAGGTGGGGGGAGCGAACATAAAACCCGCAGATCTTGCAGACAGGCTGCGTCTCAAACTGCTTACTTCCCTAATCATAAACAATATGTACCATCAGTTAACGTGAACGTATTCATTTGACATACTCTTTAGTACGGTTTTACGTTTTGTGTCTCACTGTAACGACGAATAAAGCAGCTGCTTTGTACAGATATAACCTCAAAAGCATGAGTTGTTTATAAAAAACCAGGTCTAATGATGTAAGAGAGTAGTGTATTTAGTCCATGCTTACGATGTTGTAAAATCTTGTTGCTGTGGAGAGATCAGTGCTAGGTGATCCCACATCCCTAAACCAAGTGTATTTAATTGTCTTTTTAAACGGATCCTTGCCTTTACTTTTTGATTTGCTACTACAGTATTTAGCAGACTCCTCTATCCAGAGTGGATTAGAATTATTCTGGATGGTTGACATTTGAGGGCTTTGCTAAGGGGCCCGAAAGTTGCAGGATTTGAACTCTCGTCCTTCCATTAAGTAGTATTAATAGTGTTAAACCATCCCGAACAAATAATCTGCTATTGGGAACACACTTCTGAAACCCAGGACTTTCTAGCTGCGTTTCATTCAATTTAATGTTCAGCACATATATTTTTACATGAGAGTTGAATTACTAAGTGGTTACATCAGCATGAATGAGCTCAGGCCACACAGTACTCGTTTTAAAGAAAACTATTGCCTTCTGGGATCTTTACAGATTTACCACTGTCTGGCTGTGAAGAGATTGTTACCACAATATATTGTGTTGTAGTTTTTTAGATTTGACTAGGTTTTGCTAACAAAGTACCAACCCACCATCAAAATTCTGATCAGTTAGTTAGTAGTGTTGTGACCTGAACCCTGTACCATCTGATACATTGTCTAGCTCCTTAACCACTGATTCCCTGGTCCACTGATCAGCACAGATGCTGGACCTTTTAAACAAATAAGGTACTGGCCAGACGTGAACAGGGTGCATTTGATGCTGTCTTGCCCCAAAAAACAACAAATCGTCAAAAACATAACTTAAGAGTTCATGTGTTCTCTTTGTCATGTAGCCCGTCAGCACAGACTACTGCACATGTACTTTAAGTGTGTGCAAATGAGTGATTGCGCCAGGAGACAAAATACAGACACTACCATTTTCACATTCTATGCCGTTAGTTTTATTTGCTAGACATTCCAATCACAGAAGGATCTTGCTCAAATGACTGCAATCTCTAAACCATGTCAGAGATTGGTTGCTATTAGAGAGAGCTTGACAATGAACTTGGTTTACAATCACCATGCAGAATATGAACATTCTGGTGTTCACGACAGGCATAAACCAGCACTGGTTAGAGGTTTTAAGATGCTGGAAGATACTGCATTCATTTCTGTAAGAAATCATGGAAATTGACTTCTCTGATTATTAATTATTGGAAAAATCTAGCCAATGTGAGTAGAATGGAAAGCAGCAGAAATGATGCACTGTTATGCATTTACAGTATTTAACAGACACCCTTATCCAGAACAACTTGTAATTGCTATAAGTTCTTCTGATTTGGTTAGATCTTTACTATACCAGCGAATCCTCTGGGAAGCCCAAGATTTTTCTCAAGACGAATTTAGATGATATTTTACGGCCAGTTTGAAATCGTACGCACAGAAATGCCATGATTAAATTTGTTTCCTGCGAAGGTTGGGTTTTGTTGGAGTTAGGAACTCATTAAGCATAATTTAAACTTTTTGCATGAAATTATATAAATAGCATTCAGATGCCCGTTACTGTCACACTGGTTATTTTTGCCTTTCTTGTGTACTTTTTTTTTTGTTCCCCACCCCCAGTCTTCTCTTTACTCTTACTCACACACTCTGCACACAGCATCTGGACAGCCTTTCTGATCTTTCCTGGATAGCTTTTTTTCCTAGCTGTGATGCTTTGTTGTCTTAAAATCATTGGGATTATTAAATCTGGCAGAGGATTACAGGTGACCTTTTACAGCCTTCCACTTATAGTTTAGAATTAGCCAAATAAGACTTGGTTCTGAGGGCATAAATGTTGTCTTGTTTACTGGGTCATATGAGGTCAGTAAAGATGCGCTAGTGTGTGTATTGTAAGCTCCTGTTCTAAAAATGCTGGGGTCTGTCCTAGTATTATGGACAGGTGCAGGAGCTGGGGCTTCCAGCTAATTGGCAAGGGACACAGATGGGCACAGATAACCTAAACATCAACAGAGCAACCCTTAAGCTCAGTACTTGGTGGAGTATCTTTTTGCCTTAACGACTGATAAAAACGTGATTTTGGTAATTGCTGACAAGCTTCCGACACTTCATTTGATTAGTCTTTGTGTGATTCTTGTGCAAACTCTTCCATCTCTCTTCCATTTCTTTGGGTGTTCATGGCTTCATGCTGCAACTTCTTTTGAAAATCTCATCAAAAGGTTTTCTTTGGGATTTAAACCTGGAAACTTTCAAAAAAAGCTCAAACGTTGGTTGACTTGGAAGTGTGCTTGGGATCATTATCTTGTTCAGGTTCACCACATAATCACCTTTTAAACCACCTCACTTTCTGTAAGTCTTTTGCAGAAACACGAAAAACTTAAGTGATGTCTTTAGGAATGTTGAATGGAAATGTTATGCAAATGTTAAAATCTAAAATATTATATGTGGGCTGAATAATTGTGACAAGACAGTGTTAAGCAAAAACTCCAATACTCCAAAACAAAAAAACTAATACAATCACTCAGCAGATAAAGACCTAATTTACATCAAGCTCTGGTGGAAAGTTTAAAGTTATGAAGTGTACTTTCTTTTTGGTGCTTGGAAATTTCTGTTTTCAAGTGTACATAATAATTGCATTCAGCAGATGCTCAGTGCAACGCCATATTAATGCCTATGGATTTAAAATGGGATGTTCTAAAAGTTTCTGTAGGTGTTCCAATATTTTTGTCCTTAGACAAAATGACTTTAAATGCCATTACATTCTGCTAACACATGGTCACCATATCTGCTCCAGCGTAACCAGTGTTTCCTGTTGCATTGTGGCATATTTGAATCAGACAGATCTACAATGGTGTGATTTTTAGCCGCATATCATTTGTCAGTGCTGGACTGATATTATGACAATATGACAGGGTTAAGCAGTTGTACTGTACAGGTTTATGGGTAGTATGGTAACTTGTGTGCTTAGCTGACCAGTTGCTGAAACTTGAGATTGTCGAGTTCAGGAGAGACTGTGGGACTGCTCAGAGCATATGCCATTTTTGACCAGCTAAGGTGATGTACTGCCTACTGTCACATGGCACTCTCTCTCACACACACATATATATACACACACACATATATATATATACACACACACACACACACACAGGGTCATGAGCTCTATTCCTTTCATTTATGTTGTTTTAGTGTGCTACCTGTAAATTGAGTGTTTATTTTAGGTACAGATGAACCCAGCTATCTAAAGTTCCTTTGTCTAAATTTCTGATATATTGCATGCATTGGGCAACACGGTAGCTGCTCTCCGCTCCATAGATACCTGTTTTGTTGTCGTTCTTGGACTCTGTCTGTGTGCAGTTTGCATGTCCTCCCTGCATCAATAGAAGTATAGTCCAGGTGCTCTAGTTTACTTCCACATCCCAAACACGTTCGGGCAATTGGCTGGTCTAAATTGTATGTGGACTGTGGTAGCGTAGCGGTTAATGTACTGGACTAATGGTCCAGAGTTCAAATCCCACCTCTGCCAAGCTGACACAGTTGGGTCCTTAAGCAAGGCCCTTAACCCACCATTGCTTGGATTGCAAGACTGTATAAGCTGTAAGTGGCTCTTGATAAGGGGCGTCTGCTAAATGACGTAAATGTAAATTGGCCCAGCGTGAATGTGACTGACGCATAACTTTCAAACCTTGTTTTTTGGGGAATTGCCATGGACAGCGACGTTTGAAATTAAATAAATAAAGCAACACAGATAATTGTATGGGTTATGCTAATCCTCAAACTCAATATCAGACCTATTGACCAGCTATAACAAATGTCCAGTATGTACTAAAAGCAAATCGAACAATAAATGAGTCACATCCTTCTGTTTTATTCTGGGGTTAATTATGAAAAGACAGTTGTTTATTTCATATAGTAGCATTTGTCACTAGAAGAAACAGCTGTGAGACAGTGAAGAACGGACTCATGCTGGTACACGTGATGAACATACCTTGCTTTTTAGAGAGGCAAAGCCCTGCGCAATTGATAGATAAGTCAGACAGGAACACCTATCAAAAAAGTCCCAGCAGCACTGCTGTAAGCTGACCTCATTGAAAGCAAGTGAAGTTTTGATCTTGAGTTTTACCAGGTAGGAATTTCGCCATTGGAGATAATCCACTTAGGAAATAATGGGCTCCTGTTATCTGAACCATTTGTCAGAGCTTTTTAGAGTTTACCCTATGCTTAGTTTCAAAACTGGTAATTTAATAAAACTGGCAGCTGTGTACTAACATTCGTTTATCTTCAGCAGAAGTTGCTTGAAGGATTTGCCATGTTCTGTCATCGTTTATCCAGGAAAACTTACCTCCCCAACATATGGCCATGCTCAAATCCTTCATTTGTTTATCTATTTATTACTTAGTCAAGTCTGACTTTCATGTATTTACACCAGCAGACTTATGAGTAGTGTATTGTTCATGTAGAGTGTTCCAAATACAGGTTTTCAATGTTATAAAAAGGGCAGGAGGACAGATTGAATCACTGCTCAGATTCTTTATCTGCTGAGCATTCTTGCTGACCTTGGCTCAGGATGTCTGTTGTAGGCCCTTTAGTAGACCCTGTGCTTACCTTTCACTTGCAATAACTGTTTATGCTGTGACAAGTGGTCCCCAGCATTGCCATTTACAGGACTTTAAGTGGCTTCTTTTGTTTCTTAGTGACGAATATTAGAATCATTATGCTCTTTGAGAATGTATTAGGTGTATTGTCCACAGAATTCCATTTGGATATAGTCTTGGCTTGTAGATTAGCTGTTGCAGTAGCTGTTTTAAATGATAAATAAATTGTTTTGACATATATTAATTCTTCCAATAATTGTCTGTTAGTATACTGCTCACAATAATGAGGGGATTCTTCAAAATTTATTTTTGTCAACAATATACTTACATGAGTTAGTTGTTCTTTATCTACCAAGATTAATTGAACAGGTATGAAAAAGTTTTACATCCATGCGCATCCATGACATCGGTTTTGTTGATTGAACACATCAAACAGAAACGTTAGACCGAGAGCTGGACAACCAGAATCTTGGAGGCCAAGTCACCTTGTTCTTTTTATGCTGTTCCTCAGACCATTCCTGAGCAGTTTTGCATTGTGGATGGGTGCATTATCTACTGAAAGGGTTCTTTTCCATTAAGGAAAACAGTTGCCAAGAAAGGTTTTATTTAGTCTGTAACAGTGTTTAGGTAGGTAGTGGGTGTCAAAGTAACATCAACATGAATTCCAGAACCAAAGGTTTCCCCATTGAACCTTACCCAGAGCATCACACTGCAACTGCCACTTTACATGTGAGTGGTTTTGATTTTAAGGTGCTTTATTTATGATTAACACATAATATGCAGATGTCCTCGTTATTGTTAGCACTGCTTATACACAGATCATAACCAGTCACATGAATTAGTAGTTTAGTCAAGATAACACTATATATTATTCAACACTGCTACTTTCACTGTTACTGTATGGGGTATAAAGCCAGAAAAGCTGGTATTTTTTATTCATGTTTATGGTTATGCTTAAATCTAGCATCAGTCAAAATAATCTTATAGAAACAAATCTGTGCTTTATAGAAATTTTAATGCTCTGTGTGCCTTTCAGTAAAATTAGTACAAGACCATCAGCTTACACCTGCTCAATCAAACACTTCTTACCAGCTAACACAGTGAACGTGCCAGATAAGGGAGCATATATGTTGTGAAATTTTATTTGGAAAAAGGGCAGGTCAGCTGTACAGTTTCACAGTTAAGCAGAAATACTAAGTACAATTAGTGGAATTTTAGACTTTCAAACAAACGCCAACAAAAGTGTAAAACTAATTGTGTCATTAGTGAAGTAAACAATACAAAGCAAAAATGTAAAAAAAAAAAAAAAAAAGAATCCATTGTCCTACAGGATCGATGTTAACTTTTCTCAAACTGTCCCAAACCAAAGTTCTACTGTCTTGAACGGCGCTTTGTATTTTAAATTGTTATTCACATATTAACAAGCATATTTAGTTAAGGTTATTTATTCTAACATTAGTGTACATTCTACATTGTACAGACAGGATGTTTTTTTCCTTTCAGGTGTAAATAAGCAAACACATTTCATAACATCATAAAAAAATGCCTTGAGTTCTTGAAGTAAAAGTGTGATCAACTTGGCTGGCTCGAAATCTTCTTCACTGTTTATCCGTCATATGCTGCAGAACGTGGAATCAGATGAAGAATTTCAATCTGTGTGTGTGTGTGTGTGTGTGTGTGTGTGTGTGTGGTAAGAATCGCACGTGGTACTTGGAGGTTTTGGTTTGACAGTGAGTGGCCCTTTGGTCTAAAAGGTTTGTGAACCATTGCATCAACATGCTCTGCTCACAAAATTTACAGGATATTTCAAAATAAATATAAAGCGATTAAAAAAGAAGCATTTAATGTAATTTAATTGAACTAGATCAGCAGAAAAGCGAATGAAAAGTCAAAAAGTTGCTTGATTATGCAAATTAGATGCAAAATCAATGATCATGGTTGAGTAGTAAGTGATATATTCATGGGGGTAAAGAGAAGCATGCTAAACTGGACTAAAGTACCACATTGACTGTCAGTAGAGTGTATGGTCACCCAAGACTACTAAAAAACACAGACAGTGATGAGGCATGGACAGGATCAGATTGTCCAGTAGTTCTTGTGGGATCCTCTGTCTATTAATTTAGAAATATTCTCTCGTTTTTATGAGCGGTGTACTTCGTAAATTATTTTTGTTTTCTGCCGTCCTGATATCGTGTTTTACTTTGCTCAGGCATTTGGAAAAACGTTATAGTTGAACCCTGTCTTATTTGGCATTTCTGACCCTACTTGAAGCAGAGTTAGTGAGAAGATAAAACAGTTTGTGAGGCAGCACTTCCTAGTTCTCTGCTAATTAAGATAACCAACATTTCCTTTATTTTCCTTCCTTTTTTTTTAAGACAGCCAACCTTTATGCAACCAGCTGCTCAGTGATTATACAGAAGCCACGTTTTTCACCAGAACATTTTATGCCAATTTGATTATTCTTAATCTATGAATAAATCTTGTATGTTTGGGTGTTTTTCTTTTTTGATCACTTTTTTAATCTTGTTCTGTTATTTTGTGTTCTCGTAACAGACAACTTAAGTGAAGCCCTGAAGACACTGAAGCTCTCGTCAGCAGACAGCGCGTCGGACTGTGTGGAGTCCTGTCTGGACTGCCTGCTTAAAGCCTTGGCTCACAACAGTAAGTTTCTGCCTTCCACATTTAATCTGTTACAAAAGCCTGTTGATTACAAAACATTTGTTTTTTCCATAAATATACTGTTTGCAGAAATTAGGGGATATTTTGTGTCTCAGAATGAATATCCTAAATTGTTGTGAGCAGTATACTTGGATATGATGTTTTACCTCCCATGTACACTGCTCACAAAAATTAGGGGATATTTAATTATGGGGTATTTTATTTTGAATTTTTGTGAGCGGTATATTTCTGCCCATGTGGCTTTCAACTGGCCAAGCAAGCACTTTTGTGATATGTTTTTTTTAATGGAATTTAGGTTTATTTGTTGGCAGGTGTTATCATAGGTTTTCTCATAAAAATCATGTTGTAGAATAAATAGCTAAGATGAAGACAGTCGATTATGGTTAATGGGACCACATTGGGACGCAATCATTTTGGTCCTAAGAACCGGCTGGTCCGATTTAAGACAGGACGCGCTGTGTAACATATTAAATGTTTATTAAACCTTTATTGTGCAATTTACACGTATAGCGAACGTACAAACAAGAACTACTGT
>JAVSBV010034318.1:0-11515 GCA_033117975.1 Parotocinclus spilosoma | reverse complement strand
TATATATATGTATATATATATATATATACGTATGTCTATATATATATATCTATATATATACTGGAGGAAATAATTATTTGATCCCTTGATGATTTTGTAAGTTTGTAAGTAATTTTAAGGGGAGAGTAACTTTAACAGTGAGAGATAAAATATCCAAAAGAATATCCAGAAAATAACATTGTATAAATTATATAAATTTATTTGCATTTGCAGTAAGAATTTGAGTATTTGATCCCTCTAGCAAACAAGACTTCATACTTGGTAGCAAAACCCTAGCTGAAAAGCACAGTAGTCAGATGTTTTTTGTAGTTGATGATGTTTGTGCACATGTGCACAAGGAATTTTGGTCCACTCCTCTTTGCAGATCATGTCTAAATCATTACGATTTTGAGGCTGTCACTTGGCAACTCGGACATTCAGTTCCCTCCATAACTTTTCTATGGGATTAAGGTCTGAAGACTGGCTAGGCCACTTAATGTACTTCTTTTTGAGCCACTCATTTGTTGCCTTGGCTCTATGTTTTGGGTCATTGTTGTGCTGGAAGACCCAGCCACGATCCATTTTTAATGTATTGGTGGAGGAAAGGAGGTTATCGCTCAGGATTTTACGGCACATGGCTCCATTTTCCCATTGATGCTGTGAAGTAGTCATGTGCCCCCAAAACATAATGTTTCCACCTACATACTTGACAGTGGAGAGAGTGTTCTTTGAGTCATAGTCAGAATTTGTCTTCCTCCACACATGGCAAATTGAGGTAATGCCAAAGAGCTACATTTTTCTCATTTGACCACAACACCTTCTCCCAATCACTCTCAGAATCATCCAGGCGTTTATTGGCAAATTTCAGACAGCCATGCACATACAGTGCATCCGGAAAGTATTTTTTCCACATTTGCTCAATTTTGAGGTTCATGGTGAAGCCTGTGAATACTTACTTAAATGTGATTTCTTAGTTTTTTATTTTTAATACATTTTCAGAACTCTCAAGAAAACTTTTTTACATGGTCATAATGGGGTATTTTGTGTAGAATTTTGAGGAAAGAGATTAATTTAATACAATTTGGAATAAGGCTGTAACGTAACAAAATGTAGAAAAAGTAAAGCGCTGTGAATACTTTTCGGATGCACTGTATGCAGAGAATTGAATTTGTATGAGTAAGTTCCAAGACACGTTGATTCTGTGATTTCTGTAAAAATTATGGGGCAACCTAAAAATAGTGATTCCTTACAAAGAATTGTCACATTCAGGGTGTATAGTGAGTTTGACGTAATGCAAAAGTTGAAACAAAAAGTGTAATAAAAATTAATTAATCAAAGTGAATTAAGTAGACTGCTAAAATGAAATTACTGTTTAAATGACTTAATACAACAAGGTAAATGAATCCTATGATAGGGATGCGCAGTCCTTTTATGGTGTTTTGACAAAAATATATAGATATTTATATTTATAGATATTTAATTGAATTCCACGTGCGTTATTTTGTGAAAAAGTTCTACAATATGTCGCTTTCGATAAAAACTGAAAAGGAACAAAAATGTATTTCAGGTCATGATGGCCACCAGGGGCCGCTGACGTGCATAGAGTGCAATAAGGATGGATCCTTGATTCTCACTGGGTCAGTTGATGGACAAGCGAAACTTATCAACACATCAACAGGCAAGGTATGTATGTATATGCACAATGAGACCTTACTCTGTGTAGTGTCAAATAATTGTCTGGTGCAGTTTGTTTAAAAGGAGAGACACTTCTGTTGTGTGGGCAGTATTTTTTTCTAAAATCTGACACAGTAAAAAATAGGATATGCAAGACAAGCATTGTAATTAAAAAAAATGCACTTGTACTGGCTTTTTGGGGCCAAATCTGAGCACAGAGAAAACTTGAAAATAGCTGTTGTGAAGGAACATGTTAGTTTGAGAGGTTGGAACTGGTACCGAATCACAAGCTCTGCGAGAAAAGAGAAAATGTAGGCAGTTGCTGTTAAGAGCTAGACCATTAACAACCACTAATGCCATGTGTAGCATGGAACTCCCAAAGCACTAACTATAGCAGGATAGCTAGAAAGGGAAGAATCACAATGTAAAGCCAAGAGGAATTTCATGAGACATCAGCAACCCATCTCCCCAGCAATCAACTAACTTTGGAGACAAGATCCTAGATTTTTTTTTTTGACTGTGAACCCGCAGCTCGGCCCTTGATGCACAGCCCACCAGACACCCCCGGCCAAAGGTCAGGCATGACGAGGCAGGCAGGTCAGCTCTGACCCCACACTCTGACCCCGGCAACACTAGCCACACATCCCAGTCTAAGCCTGAAAATAACTGAAAGCCTGTTTAATTAAGTATGTTTTTTCCTGTCCATGTAGAGTTTTATATGTTACAAGAAGTATTTTGTAATCAATGCAGAATTTAACTGGTAACCAGTGCAGATCCATGTCCTAAGGAACTGGTGTTTTCAATGGCTGGCTCTTAACTCAGTCGTAGGATCTGCCATATCTGTTGTCTGTTTATGAAATAGTAAATCCATGTTGCATTGACTTTTTTATGTACATGTTGTGCTCTTGGTCTAGGTGCTGGGCTCATTCTCTATCGAGCACAGTGAAAGAAAAGACACAATGGAGGAACAGGATTCCATCTCAGTTGAGACTGTAGGGTTTTGTAACGTGTAAGTCATGCCTCACTGGAATTGTCAGGTTCTACATATTTTCCTTTTCTTTTACGTATTTGTTATTGACATGGTTAGTATGACATGTAATATTTCATATGCTGCAATGTACCAGTCTCCCCATTGTTGCTGTGGCATATTTGGATGGCACCCTGGCGATATATGACTTGCCCACGCAGAGTCTTAGGCACAGGTGTAAACACAAGGTAATTGCAAATTAGTTTTTATTTGCGTAGTGTTTTACATAAAAATGTGATTATTGGATTTTCTAACGCAGTTAGAAAAATATCCCCAACTTTTTTGTGAGCAGTGCAGTTTTGCAACTGGTTTGCTCCTAGTGTCTTTCCAGATTAGGTAATGTAAAATGTCTGTGAATCTCTCCGGCAGGTTGGCATTGTCCACCTACAGTGGGAGGAAGCATCGGCTGTTGTAGCTACATGCAACCTGGGGGGAGTTGTGACTCTGTGGGATGCTCGCTCAGGAACAACGGTGGCTAAATACCGTGGTCACACAGCAGAGATCCTGGACTTCACCCTCAACAGGTGACTCGCTGTATTTTTATAAATACAGTAGGAACGGGTGATAGTGTGTGGGTTTCGAATCACCTTTCAATTAGAGGGCTATTGTGGACAAAAACAAGTACATGTCAATATATAGACTGTGTGCAGAATTATTAGGCAAAATAGGCTTGAAAGCCAACTGCCTCTTAAGTAAATGATGTGATGTGCATCTCTGTAGTGAGAAGGGGTATGGTCTAATGACATCAACACCCTATATAAGGTGTGCTTAATTATTAGGCAACTTCCTTTCCTTTGGCAAAATGGGTCAGATGAGAGATTTGACAGACTCTGAAAAGTCAAAATTGTGACATGCAGAGGGATGCAGCAGTCTGAAAATTGCCAAACTTTTAAAGCGTGATCACTGAACAATCAAGCGTTTCATTGCAAATAGCCAACAGGGTCGCAAGAAACGTGTTTAAAAAAGGGGCAAAATAACTGCCCATGAATTGAGGGAAATCAAACCTGAAGCTGCCAAGATGCCATTTGCCACTAGTTTGGTCGTATTTCAGAGCTGCAACGTTACATCAACAAGTATCAAAAAGCACAAGGTGCGCGATACTCGAGGACATGGCCAAGGTAAAGAAGGCTGAAAAACTACCACCTTTGAACAAGAAACATAAGATAAAATGTCAAGACTGGGTCAAGAAATATCTTAAGACTGATTTTTCTAGGGTTTTATGGACTGATGAAATGCGAGTGACTCTTGATGGGCCCAAGGCTGGATCAATAAAGAGCACAGAGCTCCACTCAGACTCAGATGCCAGCAAGGTGGAGGTGGGATACTGGTATGGGCTGGTATCACCATAGATGAACTTGTGGGACCTTTTTCGGGTTGAGGATGGCGTGAAGCCCAACTGCCAGTTTCTGGAAGACACCTTCTTCAAGCAGTGGCACAGGAAGAAGTCGGTATCGTTCAAGACAAACATGATTTTCATGCAGGACAATGCTCCATCTCACGCATCCAAATAATGGCTGGTCAGTGAAGGTCTAAAATAAGAAAAAATAATGACATGGCCCCCTTGTTCATCTGATCTGAACCCTTTAAAGAACCTGTGGTCCCTCATAAAATGTGAGATTTACAGGGAGGGAAAAGAGTACACCTCTCTGAACAGTGTCTGTGAGGCTGTGGTGGCTGCTGCACGCAATGTTGATCGTAAACAAATCAAGCACCTGACAGAATCTATGGATGGAAGGCTGTAGTGTCATCGTAAAGAAAGGTGGCTATATTGGTTACTGATTTGTTTTTGGTTTTGTTTTTGAATGTCAGAAATATTTATTTCTAAATGTTGTGTTGTTATTTTGGTTTACCTGGTAAAAATAAACAAGTGATATGGTTATATATTTGTTTTTTATTAAGTTGCCTAATACTTCTGCACAGTAATAGTTACCTGCAAAAACAGATTTCCTCCTAAAATAGCCAAATCTTAAAAAAACCCACTCCAACTTCCAATAATATTAAGATTTGATATTTATGAGTCTTTTGGGTTGATTGAGAACATAGTTGTTGTTCAATAATAAACAGAATCCTCTCAAATAAAACTTGCCTTATAATTCTGCACACAGTGTATAGATACTTAATATATTTAGATAGTTCATGTATTGCCTAGGTCAACTTAATTTCATTTGCTAATATACATCCATTCTTGCATTTCAGGCCTGCAACGCCTTACAAACATGTAGGACAGTAAAGCATTTACCACTTTGTAATATTGTCATTTCTTCTCACAACACTTTTTAGAAAGAATAGCAAGCATTAAGCATTCTTCCTTAAAACGTTAAGCAGCCAGGTTGTCATTAAGCCGTTCTTTTTCTCCACATCTTTTTTCCATTAATGCTGCCACCACAGAAGTGTATATGCTGATAAAAGCCTGGACGGTCTTGTTTTTGTACCAAATCAAGATTACAATCACTGGTTGATATGATTGCCAGTCATTATTCATATTATCATTATTATTTATTCTTTTTTATCAGGCCATTACTAGCCCCATCCTAAATAGCCCCATCTATCGCAGGCCTGTTATGCTGGAATGGATGTTTATTAACAAAATAAATTACCTAGACAAAACATAAAATGTATTGTGGTCATACTGTTTTCAATTAAATATAAGTAAAAGAAAATGTAAGAAACACTGCTTTTTATACTGTGCATTTTCCATACTGTCCCAGATATTTGTAATGTGGAGTTGTACCATGTCCATGAAGTTTGCTGCTGCTACTGCTTGTCAGCTATACATACTAGGGATTTGTGTACTGAGAATATGTCCGCTCTGAAAAAACCTTCTGGCCTCATTACCAGTCATCAGGTTGCATTCAACACTTTTTCTTCCACAGACATGTTGAAATCAGAAATGATATGGGTTTTGCATCCTGTAAACCAGCATATGCATTTGACCCCGCTATCCAAATTCCAGTTATAATATATGGGGATCGGACAAAGAGAGCAGTAAATGGCTTTCCCGGTGGCTTCCAGGAATTGGGTGTTAATTTTCCAAAGTTTTTTTTTTTTTTTACCTGGTGGGAGAGCAAATGTAACCTAATAACGATTTATAAATCAGTACTGGGAATGAGGCACATTCTGTCATACATTCTGACGAAAGTATGAGTTGATTTTGGTAAACCTTAGTCCTCATATTCATTTCTAACTATTATTTTGGATCTCTTCTCTCTTCCAGAGAGGCCTCCATGGCTGTCACGGCAGGTGGGGACCATAAAGCGAAAGTCTTCTGTCTTCAGAGGCCTGATCGATAAAAACAGTCAACATTTCCCACGGACTCTAGCAATCTGACACACACTTAGATCCTCCAGGAATTATTTTACCCGATTTTGTTGAACTGTTCAAATTCAGCTTATTTTAATTTATACTGTCAGGAGTCTTGACAGGCTCATCTGATACAGTGCAAGCGTGTTGAACTGGCTTCTGATGATATACCGCGCCATTTTAATAAAAGCAAAAGTGTATTTCAGAAGTTCTGCATTTATCTTTAACACTTAAAGTCCTTTTTATATAATTCTAACAAGATAGCATGTTATACCATATTGCATGTCAAAGTAAAATGATCAGGATGAAATTGTTTATTTCTGGTTTCTTTAAATCCTGCTAATGAACAAACATCTCATAACATTCAAGTAATGAGGGGAAAAACACAGTTCTGAAAATAAATCAAAATGGAAAAACTGGAATTACAGTGTTGTACAGACCTCTGGTTTAATCCTCCACAATACTAACTTTGCTTGTCGACAGTGTGTTCAGATAGATATCTACTAGCTTTACAGCTCATGATGCAAAAATGGTCTCATCAGAAGTTTGAAAAGTGTTGTGACAGAACAGGTAGACAAACTGCATACTAATACCAATGTGTGTGGATGTACATATTTGGTGTGAGGTACAGTATATATCAGTCTTAAGAAATGTATAAGACAATGATTATCAGACTGTAACTATTAATTGATTAAACTTTGTTTAACAATCAAATATCAACCAGCTAAAATCAAATATGGCCTATTGAAATATCCCCTTATCTTTGTGAGCAGTGCAATCGTGGGCTTTAAAACCGGTCTTGCTATTTGACACAGTAGTGAATGCCAAACCTTTCCCTGCAGGTTGACAATCCAAGAAAACAGCCTTTTCCATGTAAAAAAATGATGTGCCACTTCTTTCCCTAACAGAAGGATTTGGTGGCAAAAGATAAACGCTTTATTATTTGACTATGGTCAAACAACTCAAAATGACAGGGCAAATACAACCTCCAAATCAGACATTTTAAAGAAGACCCTTAGTAGCCTTAAGTTACTTTAAGAAGCCGCAATAACTTCTCTGAACTCATGTATTGTTGTTAGACTGATCAGTAGTGCAGTATTTTTTTATTTTTTGGAAGAGGATGTGTGCCCCAGACCAAAGACAAAAAGAACCATACAGACTATTATCATAAAAAAGTCCAAAAGCCCAAGTCTATCGTGGTAAAATAATAGCAGTATGTTTAAGAACATGGGTTAAGCGCAAAATCTTTATGGTTTATGTTTCCATGTATTGGGAACACGCACACTCTTTTAAATCAAAATATAAAGAGAAATGTATAGAACTATTCAAACCTGTAAATTAGAATCATACTGACCTCCAAGCTCTGAAACTTCTCAGTTGGCATCACAGAACAGACCAAATGGCACATTAAAACACTTATGATTCAGTTTAAATCATCAATATTTTTTATTCATAACATTCCTGAAATCGGAATGTTTAATGTATTTTTCTGTTGCAAGGGAACTTTTTTTGTTTGTTTAAATTGCCCTAGTCTGAATGTACGTTTGAGACTAGTGTCAGTTACCCGTGCTTCTGATGTTTATAGTCCCTGGTGCTAATGCTACGGTAAATAAACAAATACAAATTAATTGAACTCCTATATTTGCATTCAAGTCAGCAGACAGTACACAGATTTGAATGTGTATGAGTCTGTCCCAAGAAGAATGATTTGAGGCAGCTGGAGACTATTGCCTACACCGAGACAGATTAGTTCACATTCAGGCTGTTTCAACAGTTCTCAAATTGGGGAGTGTGGGAAGCTATGGCAGCAGGTGCACAGCAATGAAATAGGCATATTTAGAATACAAAGTGTACATTATTTGTAATGATTTCATTGACTTGCGAATTTCCTTCTTTTAAAGAATAGTTGCTTAATGTCTGTGTATTACTGTGACAAGGGCTGTGGTCCCTGTTTCTAAGTGGGTCCTGTAATTCAGGAGCCCCTATTGAGATGGACCCTCACACACCCTGGTCCTTCAGTTGCCATACCCTTGGTCTCTCCTGCCAAGTTATTTGGTCCTTCCTGGGCCCTATCTTCACAACAGACTTCTCTCAGGAGCCAGACTCTGCTGGTTTGCCCTGCATGCCAGACCCAAAAAACACAACTTGTAAATAAGATTTACTGAGATGGTTTATGATTGAGAGTGGCTCAGTTGACATAGCATTGGTTCTCCATGCTGAGACTCTCTCTTTGGTTTGTATTCCATTTCTGTTAAAGTGGTGTGTGTTGGACAAAGTTCACCAGGTCTGGCATACAGGATAGATAAGAAGAATCTGGTGTGGCGCTAGGGGTTGGGAAGGACAGAAACGGGCACGTGAGAGCACAGGAAAAGATGTAGGATTTGGTAGTGACATGATTCTGAAGTCATTTTAAAACCATGCAGCATTCCCCCATACACATTTAAAAATCAGAATTTCATATGCACTTGGCTATTAGAATATGGTGAAGCTACAATAACAGAGCTTGCAGGGGACTAAGGTTTTTTTTTTATTATAACATATTATTTATGCTTCATATAAAAAACATTAGGAATGTGTTTTATTAAATGTAAATATTAATCAAGAATCATTGCAATGCATTGTTACACCAGTAAGCAAACTAGTATACATGTAAAAGTGATTGGGATTGGATCACAGGTCAATTTAATAGCATTCCTCTGAAATGGTACTA
Source organism: Parotocinclus spilosoma (assembly GCA_033117975.1). NCBI lineage: Eukaryota > Metazoa > Chordata > Actinopteri > Siluriformes > Loricariidae > Parotocinclus > Parotocinclus spilosoma. The sequence goes on along the minus strand of JAVSBV010034318.1, from coordinate 2,825 downwards.
CCTGCTCTAGTTAGCAGTAGAGTTGGATCAGTTGAAGACCTAGCACAGCCTTTTTTTGGTATACTTGATATACTGTATATAATATCTGCACTGCTTAAGTGCTCATAATTAAAAATTGAGATAAAATTCTGAAAGTAGTGGCTGAGTGGCTAAAATGCTGGACAACTGACCAGTTCAAGTCTAATGCTGTTATTGGGCAATGAATTGCTCAAATTAAACCTTGCAAAACTTTCAGCTGCAAGTCACTCTGCGTAAGGGCATCGACTGATTGTTGCATATAGAAATGTAAATGTTCTAAGAGTCTAAGAATTCACTGACCCAACAAGAAACATTATTTGCAAATAAGTATGTGTGGAAGACTGGTTCAGAGTTACCAGTTTTCTTCATTTTGGGCATCCAGTTAATAACCAAGCTAGTATCCCACCTTGGCCACAGTTGGGCCCCTGAGCAAGGCCCTTAACCCACAATTGCTTGGACTGTAAGACTGTATTAACTGTAAGTTGCTCTGGATAAGGGCGTCTGCTGAATGACTAAATGTAAATGTAAGAAATGTAAGGAAATTGTGATTATCAGCTTAATTACATGAACTCCAAAAATACTACAGTCTAATGTTTGTGGTTCCATAGAAGCATTCCACACAACACATTTTGTAAAGTAGTTTATCAAGTTTTACCATCCACTGATTGTAAGTTACAACATCTAAAAGACAGAAAAAGGAGGCATGAAAGGAGAATGCAGCAGCCTAAACTGTTTGAGCAAATGCAGCAAGGGGGACAATCTAGATTGTAAACATCCAGACTAAAAGATTGTATCAAAACTTTCATTTTATACAGATATATCTATATATTTAGGGTTTTAAGATATGTTTGATGTGCTCAAAGGATGGAATGTCTTTTTTAAGCACTGACATTACCTTTATGAGCATTAATTAAAAAAAAGAAAAAAAAAAAAAAAAAAAAGGAGCCTCAACAAGGCAATTGGAGAAACAACAGGCATCCGGACTGGAATGAAAATCCTTTAGCGAGAGAAGGTCTTGCCACTGAAAACAAGAAAGATGGCTCAATGCAAGTTGTATGCAATGTGAAGCAAGCCGGTACAATTACAGTTACAACTTACGTGATGGTCTTCATCTCCTTTTTCTCAGCGTCAGGCCTTGCTCTGTTCAACACTTTTAGAAAGTCGGAAGTCTTGGCCCTCATGCGTGTATGAATATAGGCCTGAAAATCCAGAAGAAGTAATTAAAGATTTCACATTAAATAGACAAAATAAAGTGCAAACAATATTTAGCCCTGTCCTGTGATTAAACTTTTAAAATGTGTCACAGACATATTAATACAGGTCTAACAATTAGCCACCTCCATAGTAAGAATGATAAAACAATCGGATAGATGACAACGAAGGACTTTACCAATATACATTTAATTTTTCACGAGTAGCAGGATATAACCTGGTAGGCAATTATTCCACATTCAACACTGGTTAAATACAAAAGATGTAATGTGGGGGCACACCTGGTCTGGACAGGTGACAACCACAGATCCATAATCAAATCCTGAAGATCACTGGAGACTCAGGAACCTTCCCCTGGTGGAACCTGAACCAACGCTTAAACGTATTCAAAGTGAACAGTGTGGGAAAGCTGAACAATTCTGTAATTACCAGTGTATTGCCAGTGTACCGAAATGCAGCATTGTAACCAAAAGATCTATTTGCCAGAGGACTTAACCAGTGGTGGATCAGCTGACGGAGCAACAAACCTATCTGCCAAAGTTTGTTGTTGACGGAGTTACATACTGGCAATATTTAAAGTTCAGATGTCAGCTTTCTGGTAACGCATCAAGTCCAGGGGCAACTGCCCTTTAAATTCTGTTTGTGCTCGGTACAGTTACCAGTGTTAATGTATATTCCACTGACTATTCTCCAGGTTCCTGAGTCTCCAGTGCTCCTCAACATGGGAGCAAGGTCTGTGGTTGTGTCATGTGACAAGACCAGGGGTGCCCCCACATTACAGCATATTTCAATCTGATCATTCAAACTATTGTGAGAGAGAGCCTGCTGTGGGGTACTCTTAAGCAGCTGTAATAAATATCAAAAAGGAGTCCTGCTGGCGATTTCCACGGTGCAAACAGTTTATAATTAAGAAACATAATTCTAAGAAAACTGTCAAGTGAAGACAAAAAAATGAAATGTTGAAAACAACTAAAGAACTTGTCAAGTATGCAAAGCAAAACCCACACATCACTGCCAATTGACCTTCAAATATGAGTTGCCCTTGTCCAGTATATAGTGTTTCTATAATGATGGTGGTGGCTGTGGTCTCCTAGTGGTTAAAGTACTGGACTATGGACCAGGAGGTCCAGGGTTTAAATCCCACCTCTGGTTGGTTAGGCCCTTAACCCACAATTGCTTGGATTGTAAGACTGTATTAATTATAAGTCCCTCAGGATAAGGGTGTGTGCTAAATTACATGAATTTAAATAATCACCAAATTTGGAGAAAAAGAGTTGTGATCAAGCAGAACAACTGAACCATACATCAGCCTAACTGCACACTTTGAACTGAACAATGAATTTGAATGAATAGGCCAGTCAAGGATGGCCCAGCTAATATTTCTAAAGACACCACCCACACATTCCAGCACTTTATTAGCTACACCAGCAAAAGTCATTTCATGACAGACATTGGTTTATTGGTACACTGTGCAGTGTTTGTTTATCCTGCACATATAATATCCTAAAAAATTCATTTTATATATATATATATATATACACACACACACACACACACACACACACACACACACACACACACACACACACACACAC
>JAVSBV010034307.1:0-11516 GCA_033117975.1 Parotocinclus spilosoma | reverse complement strand
AGAGACTCCTGCTTTTTAGTGGGACTCCATACCAGACCTCTCACCTCTTCAGGTAGGAAGGAGCTCTCGCACCCTCACAGGCTGTGTGTGTGTGTGTGTGTTGGGGTGGGGGTGGGTTCACACTTTGCACCTGTTTTAGATATTTGTCCACCTCATAATGAAGCTGGTCCATACTGTTTACTTGTGAGGTCACTATATGAGCCGCAGTGATGACAAATGTGCTGCAGGATAGAAAATGGAACCTGTTTTTACCTCTAATGCCCAGCCATATCTTGCATCCAAGCTAGATGCAGCCTAACAGGGTACTAGAGCCTCCTTTCACTTGTACAGTTTTCCACAATAAACATATAATTTTGTTCCAATATTGTAATCACTTACAAATATCATTATTATTGTGATGCATATAAAGTTTCTATAGAATTCAATAACCCATTCGTGGTAAGTTGTTTTTTGTAAATATGAATGTAAAACAGCAGTGGTGTCTTTGAATGAAATATCAGCAAGCATAGCATTAAAAGCCCGAATCTTTCAGTAACTCTTATTTTAAAAGTCGCTCTGGGTGTGACAAAACTGAACTCTTAACCAATGGTCTAACATTAAATAACCATAGATGCTGTTGACACCATTCTCACACACATATTAATAAAAATGAACGTGGATTACCTGAATAACTGAATGTGGCCTGGAGACTAAATAGAAAACATTCCATTTTTCTTGTGCCTAAACATCTTCAGGACATTTTCCTGTCATCTTTGAGGCCTGGTGGATTTGAGGTTAGTTTAATAACATGTAATTGATTTTACGGTTAGCTTAATAACATGTCATTTCAGTCTGGATTGGTCTCCCTGTTCTGACTGTACCTGGATTTTCTCTGTTCTGAGTGTACTTGGTTCTGCATGTGTACTGTGAGTCCGCGTCGTGCAGCTTAGAGACGTCTGGAAGAAGAGTGAGCGGTCTTATGTACGTGCGCCGCTTGTGTTCGCTCACCTGTGCATAGAAGAAGAACAAGGAAGCTTCGGTTATAAAGTGTTGGTGGGAGGAGCTGTTGCCATGCCGCTGAAGGGGAGGAACTAAGATCAGAAGGTGGAGATCAGAAGAGACAGTGAGCTCGTAGTTGGGGGTTGGTGTGTGGGTCGTATTTCAAGTAGCACTTGCTCTGTTTGGAATCTAAACCTCACAGTTGACCAGTGTATTCTTGAAGAAGAACGCTCACTACCCTCCAGGGATTGTTCAAGAGCTATAAAGTACAGGATCGAATCAGTTGAAACGAGTGTGCGATGATATCCTGCCGCCAGGTGAGCGACTCGCGCACAATGCACGTTGGATGGGCGGGAGCAGCGCGTCAGTGAGTAAAGCTGACACACTCTGTGCTGTCAGTGTGACCGTCAGCTGCATCTGGCTTTTAAAAAAAAGCAGAAGTGAGGAACAGGGTTCCTGCTTTAATCATTCTCTTTATACCCACGCGATCAGCACATGGAAAAACGGGACATCTTCCAAAGGACTTTGTAGCTGCTCTTACTGCATCTGATAGACTGGAGAAACTTGCTTATGGCCGGAACATGTGCAAAACCTTTTATTTAAAATCCTTTTTTGCTAAAGCTGGTCAGCCGAACTTTGTGTGCAAGAGACTACACCCAAATCCAGGCTGAGCTGTGTGGTTTGGACGCGTTGGGAGTCTTTCCTTCGCTCCCAGTAGGGTAAAAGAGAGCAGTGTCAAAGGGATTGACCAGCCCTATTTTTCTCTTTTTCCACCCTGTGCTTGAACTAATTGCATCTTGTGGGATTCTCCCTTTGTACTGGAATATCCAAGATGCAAACTGATTTCAAATTCAGCCAGAAATAAGAGCTGTCTCTAGTGCTACTTTATTGGATAGACCTATTGGAAGTCGTGTCTTTTGGTATCAGTATCTTCAACGGACAAGTGGATTATACCTACTATCTACTTTTTAGGATATGAGTGAGTTTTGTTTAGGACACTGATATTTTGGAAGTGTTGGAGATCTTTCTTCCAGTACTGACCGTGCAGCATCAAGGTCAGGTGGCCTGATCAGTGTCTTGTCTGCTAAGCCTTTCTTCCATTGAGCTCCCAGTTGTTTCAGGGAGCATGCGGAAGAAGCAACCTGGTAATCTGGGGAAAGAGAGGGAAAAGAAGGAAAAAGGAACCTCGGTCTCTCGAGCTCTTAGCTGGCTGAGTGGATCCACTCTGTCACGCCAGACTCGCAAACTCTTTCGCAGTCACAATGACCTGAACACACTCTCGCAGACGGAGCATGGAGAGCAAGAGGAGGATGATGAACACTGGGTGTATGAACCTCAGCACTACATAGGTGAGGGACTGTGTGACTCGGGGAACACAATCCGCTTTATGTTATTCTGCATTGACAAAAAATATAGTTCTTATTTTGATTGACTGCATAGTGACTGTAAGTGTTTGTTCTGAGTATGCGTTTTATTCTGGCTCATTGTGTTCATCCAACAACATTGCTGATTGATTGCTGAAAACCTAGCCTTCCATCATTTGTATAGCTTCTGTATCAGTTTCTTTTGCTTAGACGGTATTCTTCCTATTTGCAGGAAACTTTTTAGTAAAGGGCGTGATGTGGATTTGTTTACGCTGCAGAGCTGAAGGTTGCTTTGCACAGTGAATTTGCATTGGTGTGGAAAATACTTAGCCTTACCTGGATACACTAGTTACAAGTATTTAGCTATTTAAGTGAAATGAGCTGTAATTGTTGTATCATTATAGATTATGGCACATTGCTGTCTGAAGCACAGAGTGCTGGGATTTGGCGTAGACAAGATTTTAAAGACATAATGTCAGGATATTTTGAAAATATTATCAGAGTATACAGTATGATTCCGTTTCCTGATATTATTTTTTCATATGGATGTGATATATTAACCGAAATAAAATCTTCAAAAGTGAAGTCAAGTCAAGCCAATTTGATTCATATATTCATTTTTACACTGGTGCATTGTCTCAAAGCAGCTTTACAATATTATGTTATCATAAAAAGCCATTGAGCAAGCCTAGGGTGACAGTGGAAAGGAAAAACTCCCTGAATGTAGAATGAAGAAACCTTGGGAGGACCAAGAATCAAAAAGGGACCCATCCTCCTTGGGTGGCCTAGATGTTAACTGAAATAGTTAAGTTTGTATTAATAGGAAAATTAAGCAAATAATAACAATTAAATTAAATAATGCAAAAGATTTGAGATATTGCGGTCTCATTGGGAAGTCCTTGAAGGCACATTGTCTCTTGGAAACTGAATGATGGAGGAATTTACTGCGCTCCGTTGTGGCCTGGGTATGGTGGGACTGGTTTCTGTTCATGAAGACCAGTAAAGTGATGCTGAGGTGGAGAAACATCTAAGTTTGAGGTGATGGAGGTGGTACCAAAACAAAAGCTTGGAAAGAAAAGAGAAAATGTAGTTACTTAATGCTTACAAGCACAGAGTCGATTAGCAATCAATGATGTGCAGCATTAGACTCCGGCAGCATTCACTGTAGCAGCATAGCTACAAAGAGGAGAACCAGAAGGTAACACAGCCAAGAGGCAAGAGCCGGCCCAAATTTCAACACACCCCTAGAAGGATCAGAAGTAATGACAAACTGAAAAGCTATTAAAAAACAACAACAAATATTTAATTATATCCTTGTGAATATGCTTTTTATTTCCCAATTTGGTAATGTAACCTACAGGCTCTGCAACAATTGTTGAAATAAAATATACACTTTATGAGGTGTTTTGAAAAAAAAAAAAAAAAACAGTAATATTTTAATAGTATTATATACTCTTGATTTGCTTAAGAAAGGATTTTTGCAGCTGGGGTTTGCCTCAGTAGCAGCTTTGATGGCATCTGACTCCTCCATTGTATCCGTGGCAGGAAGTAACAGTGTAATGTTTACATCTGGTGGGAGAATTGTCTCACTGTCTTTGCTTTATGACACGAGTGGTTGAAACACCTCTTTTATCTACGCGTGGAGGAGGGGGTGGGGGTTTCCTAAACTCAGAAGAAGGTTTGTGCCAGTGATAGAAAAAAATTGGAATGAGTTTGGGGAAATGGGAGATGTCACCAACTGGTGGTAGGAGTCAATGAGTACATGCCTATGAGAGGAAAGCTGCCCTCTGTGTATACACACTTTGTGTCCACTCTCTATTGCAACAAGCAATATAGTTACTGGAATTTGTGTAATTCCTGGTCATATAGAAATGTCCTATTTTTGAAAGGTAAGGGTGGTGTTAAATGCTCTTGGCTGTTTGGCTGACTTTGTAAATGTACAGTTTATGATGTTTGTAGCTTTTAAATTCAGTCTTGAACTTAGTTTTGTCTGTTTGACCTCTGTATACCGAATATGTATGTAGGGGAAAGAGTCCTAAAGAGTTTTATATGGTCTTGGTTTAGGTGCATGCCCTTTTTGGGACTAGTTATAACTGGTTCACAGTAATTGATTGAATGTGAGCTTTCTGTCACTCTGCACACAGTCACCTGAATTGTGCGAGGATTCAATATTTGCCTTTGTCATACGTGTGTGTGTCAACGAATATTCTGTTCTATTTTTCATTTCTGCTGTTTGAATTGTGGGTGCATGTACAGTATGGCATTGTTGTGTAGTAGTAATTCTATGCTGCCTGTAATGAGAGCTTGTGTTGAGTCACAAGGGGCAGGACAGGGTTAGTGTGACCCATTTGCATGCTTTATGAGTTAATCTTAGTCGCCTCTGATTTATTATGGCCATTCACCTTTGGCCTCTCTTGACACCTCACCTCTATAGATTTCCCAATGCAGCTTGGTTGTTTTTAGTCTTAAGGTGAGCATGTGAGGTGCTAAATCTGGTCAATAAAGGTGTAAGATTATTATGTTTAAATAAACCAAGTACAGTGTTGTGCAAACGTCTTAGGTCATCATTAGATTAGATATAAATTATCTTACAAAACTGAGTACACCAATCACATAAATTTTTTTATTATCTTTTTATGGGACAACACTGAAAACATGACACTTTGATACAATGTAAAGTAGTCAGTCTACAGCTTATATAAGGGTGTAAATTTGCTGTGTCCTCAAAATAACTCAACATACAGCAATTAATGTCTTTTGCTGGCAACAAAAGTGAGTAGACTCCTCTAAGTGAAAATGGCCAAATTGCATCCAAAGTGTCAATCTTTTTGCTCTTGGGCATGGAGTTCATTAGAGCTTCATAGGTTGACATGATGATGACATCACGGAGATGTTGGATTTGAAAAGACCTTGCGCTCCTCCACAGTTGCTCAATAGGGTTTAGGTATGGAGACATGTTTGACCTTTACCCTCAGTTTCTATACAAGGCAGTGGTCATGTTGGAGGTGCATTTGGGTTTGTTATCAGCACTCCTATGTCTATTTTGAAAAGCCAACCTCTGGACATGAATCTGAGCACGTACACTCAACTTCTTTGGTCGACCATGGTGAGACCTGTTCTGAGTGGGACCTGTCCTGTTAAACCACCGTGCTGTAGCTCACTTTCAGGGTGTCTACTCATAACCTAGGCAATCTTTATGTAGAGCAAACAATTTTCCATGAGGTGAACAAAACATTTATTTTCTACATCTTTTATCCACTATATTTGCCATGAGGTGCCATGTCGAGCTTTCAGCAACCAGATTGGGAGTGTGAGAGCTATAACACCAATTTAACACACCTGAGACCTTGTAACACTAACGAGTCACATGATACGGGGGAGGGAGACTGGCTAATTGGGCAATATTTTGCCATTTTCAATTAGGGGTTTACTCACTTGTGTTTCCAGCAGTAGACATTAATGGCTGTGTTAAGGTATTTTAGGGGCCCAGCATATTTACACTGTCATACAAGTGCTAGACTGACTACCGGTACTTTATATTGCATCATAGTGTCATATCTTCAGTGTCATCCCATGAAATGGTATAACAAAACTGTGATTCTCTTTTGTGTAAGCAGGTGTCACTTGTTCTAGTTTTCTGTCATTTAGACTTGAATTAGATGCATCTAATGCACATTTTTATTTCCTGTTGTAATTCTTAGGACCTCAGATGTTAATGCGGATGGCCGTTAATCATTTCACGTTAAACATTACAGCCCTGTAATTCTGATTGTAATTTCTGATTGGAACAGAGAAAAATACAACAACGTGACATAATGGATTTTACATCTTTCCAATTTGTCTAGAAACCAGGATGAGGATTGCTTGCAGTACGTCACATAGGGTCATCAATGGTGAAATTACCATTTTTATACCATTTATTGTTTGGATGGTTCTATTTCGTAATATACTGGGAAGGCTATTTGTTTATGTGAAATGACAAACAAATGTGAACACACTCTTTTATCGTCCCTTTGTTGTCAGAAGCACTATTGCACAGTCACATGATCTTATGCCTAAATATACTAATATACAGTAGAAGAGCACTAAGGCTGCACAGTGACAGCTTGCTAGTTAGAGTTCCCACACCGAGGGCTATGTCTGAGGCAGCGCATGTCCCCTGGCACCGAAACTGAGATCCATTCTGAGTTCTGAGTGATGGACTGGCACCCTGTGGCACACCATATAGAAGAGACAGGGTGAGTTTAGAGCTTTGGTAAATTGTATCTGATTTACAATATACTTTTATTATAGACTTGTTTTCTAGAAGAGCTAAGATGCTAAGATTTGCAATTGCAACTGCAATTAGGGTATGCTATTGCAATGAAACCTTATGTTCAGTTTGCATTAATGTTTCGGTAGATGGTACATTTCAAAGTAGCATCCACATCAATGCCAGGATTTGAATTCTGCTAGGCTTACCACTAACGCTATTAGGCATACTACTAACGCTGGAAGGATGAGGCTTTTGCTCTAGCATAGATATCTTAAGCAGTGACTGTGGGGATTGATTCTGCTGTTTTCTTCGTCTCTGATTGGTGACTCTACCAACTCATGTATTTAAATAGCATTGTTTTGTGACGTACCTTGGAAACCAGTAAACCCATGCAGACACTTTGAGGACATGCAGACTCCACACAGAAAGGACCCAGGCTGCTCCACCCTGGGATTGAACCCAGGACCTTTTTTTCTGTAAGGCAGAAGTGCCACCCACTGAGCCAAACTCTACCCACCAAGCCACCCTGCCCTGTTGTAAACATTATTTGTGATTTCAGTTTATTTGATCAATCAGTCCAGTGTTTTCTGTCCAAAATAAGTACGTATTTGGTGTAGATGGTATGATTTGGTTGTGGTGGGCGATATGTATCGTGTGCAATATTAATCATAATCCTCCAAACTCACAGTCTGCACCATTAGAATTAACTGTGCTAGACTTTTTTTGACTTCGAAAAAGACGAATGTTGCTGAAATGACAGAAATCTGTAAACTATGTTGGAAATGAGTTCAGCTTATTTCACCATCTGCGAATGAACCACCACATATAAAATGAAGATTATGACAAACTTTGAGAGAAGGCTGTCCATGGCAAACTTGAACCGCCTCTTGTGCGAGGCACTAGCACCAAAACACACTCGGCAAAGTTTAGCTGAATCATGCTCTAAAAAAGTGACTTTCAACAAGAAAAACAAGACGTAACTTTGGAATATTTTAGATCTTAAATATACACCACCAAAGAATCAGTTTTGACAGAATCCTAGAAAATATCAATATATTGTTTTTTTTTTTTGTTTTTTTTTTTTGCATGACCCTATGATTTGCATTTAAAAATGATAGTAGATTAGGTTTTCCTTTTTCTATTAAAAAGTACCCATAAAATAATAAAATTCAGTTCTTCCACTTCCACAAATCTGGGTCACAACAGAAATACTGAGGGAAAGCAGGACAGGAAACTGCTTATAGTACTACTTTTAAAGCATGTATTTATACTACTGGCATCTCCACACACACAAGCCTGGTTCAGATGACTGAAATGTGCTCCTTATAAATAAGACCTATAATTATGGGCTGTCAGACTGTTGTAGTAGACCCGTAATTTTAGAGGGCCAGTTGCTGAGAGACAGGATGTTTTTACCAGCAGGAATGGCACTGTGCTACACGCTTGTGTGCCAGTGCTGATCCTTTACAGCATTGCTGACTTATTGAGGGTCTCCTGGTAAGACCGTGCCACCCCTTACCTGACACAACTGTTTATGTGACAGTACTGCGCTGTACTTTGGGCTTGCTTGCTCAATTTTTCTGGCAGTACTGATTGTCTGTGGCAGTGTACTTACCTTGTGTGGTAGTGTCTAGTTTGGGTACTGGCACTGTATGGCAAGTACTGGGTTACAGTACTGGGTTTGCGTCCTTGCAAGTCCTTTTCAGTAGTTTTTGTGCAGCACGCCTGACCTCCTTGACAATAGCAAGTTTTGTATGGAAGTGCCAATTCTACTAAGCAGCTTTGTATAGTTGTGGTGATTTGTGTAACAACACTAAATGGTTTGACTGCAAAGTGTTTGACTTTTAGTACCATATTTACATGGCACTGCTAATCATTTATGTGAGAGCTGGGTTTGTGTTGCATTACTAATGTTTGTATAGGACTGCTGGCTATTTTTGGCCAGGCTGATTCTTCTCATCAGTTCTCATTTTGTAGCGTTGCCAGGTTTTGAGGCTGCCGAGCTTCTGTGGCGGAACGAAGTTTGTGTGGCAGACCCTGGATTGTATAGCATTGCACATACTTCATGGTAGGTCATGGAGTTTGACCTACTGTGTTTGATAATGCCTGTGGAAGTTAGTGTAGCAGTGTTAGGTTTGTGTAACTGTGCTGGTTTTGTATGGCAGTGCTCATTGAATGTTGATGGTCTAGGTTTGTGTAGCACTGCTGCTTTTTAGTTTCATTGCCGACTTTGGGTAGCAGTGCCTGGTTTGTATGTGGTGCTCATTCTGTGTCCGGGCTTAGTCTGTGTAGCCGTGCTCATTCTCAGTGTCAGTGAGTCAAGTGTGTAGCAGCACCTGCTTTGTGTGTCGGCGTTCATTGACTGTTGGGGATCTGGGTTTGTGTGGCAGTGCTCTATCTGGTTTGTGTGACAGTTCTCATTTTCAGTTTGTATAACAGTGCTTCAGTTTGTATGGCATTTGTACGTAATCCATTGTTGCGGGTCAGAGTGATGGAGCAGTGTATGGTTTGTGCGCCAGTGCTTGTTCTTGTTGTCAGTGCTTCTTTTGTGTAGCACTGTCTTGTTTGTGTGTCTGTCTGTGCTCATTCTTTGTTGCTGGTCTGAGTTTGTGTAACAGTCTCAGGTTTGTGTAGCAGTACCTGGTTTGTATGGCAGTGCTTAGTGCCATTTTTGAGTTCTATTATAAATGAATGTGAATTTGTATCAGGAACTAGCCAACATGTGATCCATACTGGCTGACTGTCTTGTCTTATAAGTGACATCCCAAAATAAGGAAAAAGATTGACGTTGGTGTCACAGAGTGATGTCAGTGTCACATTTTTCATTTCAAACTTTTCCACACATTCTCTATGAGGACAGGCTATAAATGCAGGGATAAGTCCAATACCTGTACCTTTTCTTCCAAAGCCATGCTTTGTGCAGTATGTGGTTTTGTTTAAAAAATACATGTTAAAAAATACATGGATGTCCTTTGGATATTATGACATATTGAAGGAGTTAATGTTGCTCAAAGTTCTTAGTATACTTTTGTACATTTCCAAGTTTTTTCTATGACACAACCCCATACCATCACAGACTCTGTCTTTTGGACTTGTTGTTGATAAAAGTCTGGATTTTTATTTTTTGCCTTTGATCCAGAGCATGCTGCATTCATTGTCCATTAAAAAAGATCTGGAATACTGGATTCGTCTGACCACAATGTCTCAGAGAAATTTTGCTTTAGAGAATTTCCAATGTTCTCATGCATTTGTTGGCAGATCTCAGATGCTCCTCAAAAACCTCTCAAAACCCTTCCGTGGATACTGCTTTTGTACCAAATCATGATTACAGTCACCTATTTGAAATCACTTAATTATTTAGTTTTTTCAATCATTGTCAGCCATAACCCCCCTCCACTCCCACCCCCACCCCAGCGATGACCAGAGATGCTGTAATGGATATCTATCTATTAACCAAATAAATGAAATTTTTGTGAATAAAATAAAAGTATAAAAACTATACTATCTGCAATGAAATAAACGTCTAAGTAAATGTAAGATGTGTTTATTGTTTGTCTGGGTTGTTTTTTTCATTCATTTTTCATCCTGTCCTGACGTTTTCTGATTTGATTCAGCACAGCTTTGGTTGTGTTTCCATGCTGCTGTAATTTCAGGATAACAGACAATTATTAGTTGTAGAAGCCTCTGTAGAATAATCCTGTCATACACTGGTTGTAGTGCTACTTAAAATATTTGAAAATATTCATCTCCTCCCTGACCCTCTCGCTAATGTTGACATGGATTTGGGTTGGTTTAGGCTTTAAGTGTTTTTGTTTAAGTCAGCAAAATAATTTCGTATCTAAAATGTTTAATCTTACAGTGTGCTTTGAAAGCCCTAATCCAGACGTCTTAGTGGTCACTGAAACATAGTTACACAAGGCTCTTGCTTACCCTGTAGTAAGCCTGTCTGTCTTTCCAACTTGTTTCAACAAGATAGGATAAGATGGGTAGCAATTTATATTTAAGAACACCTTCAAAGCGAAGTCAACCAAATTTATTCCCAAGCAATTTAAGTTACTGGTTTATCAAATATTTTTCCCATGGGTGTTTTCACCCTCCATCAACACCTGTAAGCACCCTAATGACCGTGGCACCTGGAATTCAAATGGTCTTTTTAGGTGATATCATCTGCGATTGACCAAGTTTGTAAGTCCTACCTCCGCTAGTTATCCTTGCATAGGTCATATCCTATCCAGGGAATCACATGTCACAGACAAGAGTGTACTTAACAGGTGTTTGTGAGTTTGTTTACATACACTGAATTATCCTATAACTGGAAAAAATCTGATTTTGTCAGTAATCCGATCAACAAGTACATGCACTTACATAATCAGATAAAGGGAAAGCTCCGGATTTACATGACTCAGACAGTAATCGGATTTCTGCTTTGCAACCAGACAATGATCTTATAGAAATAAGCAACATATACTTCAAACTTTAATTTTGAATAATCGGTTAATTAGAGTCGGAGTATACCCAAAGTATTTGATAGCCTGTTCGCTGCCTTCAGTTCCATGGCATGTGCAATTCTAGGGTTGCCAGGTCCAGCCAGTGAAAAACACGAATGTTAGACATTGTAAAGACGTCAAATAAAGTTTGTAGAAATATGCAGACCTGGCAACAAGTGCAGGAACAAGTTGGATCTTCTCCTAATATGTCCAAAGTAAGAGAGCCTCAACCTGACCATCTTGGCTTCCAGTGAAACATTAGGCCAGATTTGGTCCAGGATCCATTTGTTTGACTTTTTCCTGTCCAGGGAACACACATCACAGCGCTTTGTTTTTCCACATTTTGTTACGTTCCAAATTGTATTAAATTAATCTCTTTCCTCAAAATTCTACACAAAATACCCCATTATGACCATGTGAACAAAGTTTTTT
>JAVSBV010034296.1:0-11516 GCA_033117975.1 Parotocinclus spilosoma | reverse complement strand
CTATATATATATATACATACATATATATATATATATATATATATATATATATATATGTATTATATGGCAGTGAAAAATGTTGGGCTGGGTAGTATGGTTAATTTGATCATTCTTTGTAAAAATGTTTTACACTTTTTTTGCACACATTAGAGAGTGTGTTGGAAAGTTTTAATTCAGGAGGAATGTGGAGGACACTGCATAGTTTTTCTTTCTGCCAGAACACAGTAGCAAGAGTGGAACAGTAAAAAGCTAAATTAAAAGAAGACAAGTCAAGCTGCTTACACTTTTATATTAACATTTGCCCTCCTAATAAACCTGGTTGGTTACTTCAGGTTGTATTTACTGCCACATCCAACATTATATCACATGCATATGCTTCAGATGTCATATATAAATATCATATATAAAAAATAGATTATTCAAAGCCAGATTATCTCAAATTAAGCCATGATTTTATTATAACCACAATCAGCAAACACAAGTGCAACAAATACTTACATTCTGAACTTTAAGTCATGATTCAAAAAAGTGTTTCCTGAAATTGTGTTATGCAGTGGTGTTTAAAATTTTGTGAACATTTCTCTATTCTATTTTCTGTAATCCTGCATAAGTACCACAAAACAGTCAGATTTAAAAGAATCAGTCCTAAAAGAAATCCTGAACAAATATTATACTTGGCCATTAGTTCATTAAAAAAATGCAGTATTGCATACCTGTGAGTGACAAATGTATGTAAATTAAAAATAAAAGTTTATTATGTTTTATAATTTAGTTTGGAAAATGTCTGGTTTGAATAACTAATTAGCTCTTTATAGCAACCATTAGAAACATACTCAGCTTTAACTAATCACCTTACAGATCACATAGCAGGCTAATGGGCCATCACTTGACATCGATTGTAGTGATTTTAATTACTTCAGAATAAGACCAGCTGCTCCTTGAGGATCCCAATACAAGTAGTGCATGGTAATATAGAAATTCACCATGTTTGATAGTAATAGAAAGGCACAAGTTAGCATAAGGATACAAGATGTTTTCAGTGGCTTTATTCCTGTGAGACCGTTCAAAGCATTATCAAGAATTTTAAAAAGTTTGGCACTACCAACACCGTGCCAAGATCAGACTGTCCTTCCAAGCTGGATGACCAAGCCAAGAGGATACTGATCAGGGTAGCTGAACTAGAAACTACTGGTATTGGTCATTCTGTACATGTGACAACATTCTCCCAAACTTTACATGTATGTAGGGCAGAGCCCTTCCTGAATATGCACAGTGCCATGAGTAACTGGCCAACTGGTCATGACTGAATGGAAAATAGATGCTACCAAGTACATCCAAATACAGCTGAAATGGGTTTTGGAGGTTCAGCATCCAGCATGACTATAACCTTAAACATACTGCCAAAATGTAATCATGTAATAAACTATTTTGCATGGAAGAATAGGTTCACCACTCTAGGTGTGGCTGGTAGGGACATACAGGATCCATACACAATGATGGCCATAATAAAAGCAAAATGTGTCTCTACTAAGTAAAAAATTAGAGGGGTGATCAGTATTCCAACGCTGTTATATTTTAATGCTATATGGCAAAAGGGATAAATGAAGTTGTTTTTTAAAAAAAAGACAAAACGGTGACTATTCCGTAGGAATATTTGCTCCATGAGGTGAGATTTGGTTTGAGGGTTGTGAAAAGACTTCAATATGACCACCTTATATTTGCAGTAAATCACAATTTTCCACTTTTACTTCACACATGAAGCCAATCACATGAGAGTGTTACCACATATGAGTTTCATCATATTGGACTTTCCAAGAGTGGAAATACCAAAAATGGGTGTGTTGTTAGAAATTAGAAGCAGCTGAAGAATGCAGAATGGTTAGATTTAGTTTATTTTAATATGATGACCTTTTTACGACATTATCAAATTTTGATAATGTGCTAAATACGTTTATGTGACAAATAATTAAAGGGCTAGGGCAGAACTCTTCATAGGCCACAGAGCTTCTCGCTCACTTCCCAAAGCTTCTTAGCTACTGGATCATCCCGAGCCTTGGGCTGAACTTTCTTTACTCCACAGTTCGAGAAATACTGACCATTCAGGCCTTCGATGCCCTCTTGCACAGCACAGTACAGAGTGGTCTGAGCACCAGCTTCCACGTCTTTAAAGAACACCGCTCCGATGGCTTTCAGCACATTCTTGAACACTGGGTGAATACTGCGACCCAAGTCAGAATTAATAGCCCCTAGAAAACAGTTGCAAAAATGTCTATTAGATCTGGAACTATTGCCAAAAAAGCTAGATGGACAAAAAAAATAATAGGTGACAATGAAGAAAATTATGCAGACCTGGGTGAAGGCTATAACAGGTGACGTTGGTTCCCTCCAGCCTTTTTGCAAGCTCATGTGTAAACAGCACATTGCATAGCTTGGAATTGCTATATATCCTCAGGATGTCCATGCTAGAGTTGCCTGTCCCAAACTCCTTATGAGTACTAAGCAGGTTAAAATCAAGGTCCCCAAACTCATGAAACTTTGAAGATACATTAACAACTCTGCTTGGTGCACACTTTTTAAGTCTGTCCAGTAACAGGTTGGTCAGTAAGAAGTGACCAATATGATTGACTCCAAACATCAAGCCCAGACCGTCCTCTGTAGTGCCCTGCATATAAACACCTAAAATAGAATTATTTTAGAGTGAAGTCAATTTACTGACATTTCAGAAATCCACTCACATTTTGTTGTTTTAGGAAGGCATGAGACATTAAATTACACCCAAAATATATTAGGATTACATGGGTATTCTTGATTAAATGGAGTAGTGAGGAACAAAACTTGTGCAAACCTGCATTGTTTATGAGAATGTCCAGCCTTGTCTCTGTCTTAAGGACAGATTCAGCAAAAGAGCGAACAGACTTCTGACTGGCCAAGTCCAGATGCATGAACACCACATTACTGCTGCGACTCTCCTGTAAATAATATGTAAACCAGTTTTACTTCTTTTAAATACAGAAATTTAATTAGTCAACTAGTCAGAAATATACCACAAGCACAGTCATGTAACAGTATGAGATAAATGAATGACTTGATTAACTGAATTTTATTAGCCTACATCAAGCATAAATTACAAAATAATTCTGTTTAACAATCATTATAGACAACATAATAAATAAAGTTTATATTTAAACATAAATATTTATTTTAGTTTAATAAAAGAAAAATAACACCCAAAAGGCTGATTTGCTCTAACCCAGAACAACTGTGCATTTTGTTGATAGCTATTAGCAATTTGTAGCTCTTTTGCAGCCGTTTCACATCTTACCTATTATTATTAGTTCAGATCTCATGTAAGCGTAGCCACAATTTTTGACAAAGACCTAGGCTTTAGTGCTAAGTATTTCAAGGCTAATGAATTTGAAATACTGATTCTTAAATGTGACTGTACAATTGTAATTGTTACCGTAAGTCCAAACCATCTTTTCAGCTCATCACTATTTATCGCCCTCCCAGCCCTTACTCCGAATTTCTTCAGGAAATCGCTAACTTTCTTTCCGGCTTAGTACTTTCAACAGATAAAACTCTCCTCGGTAATAGAGAAAATATAAGAATAACCATAGATTTCAGACTAATACGGTCTCCAGATTACATCACAGAAACATTTGTGAAACACCTGTAAACAGATAAAAACATTACATAAAGTCATTCTGAAATTTAGCATGGCTTTAGCAGTAATGCTTTCACAACTTTCTTTAACGATAAGGCATGAAACTCATCACATCACCTATTTATTTAGTAACCTTCCAGATGCAGCACTAGTGTAGATTTCTATTTAATTAGATGTAAATCAGTACTAGAATCTTTTACCCCAATTAGTAATGTTGAACTGTCCTCACTGATCAGTGTATCTAAGCAACATGTTTATTGGATCCAATCCCTACATATTTAATACAGAGTAATTATAGAACCACTACTTATTATTTTTAATGTATCCCTGTACTTTAGTTATATGGCAAAATCATTTAAATAATCATAATAATAATAATTAACCTTTTAATAATTGGCCCTTGTGGGGTGTCTAATTATAGACCAATTTCAAATCTACCGTTCCTCTCAAACTATGTAGTTACCTCCAAAGTAACTGTATTTATGAAATATTTCAGTCAGGATTCAGGTTACATCATAGTACTAAAATAGTACGTACTGATTTCAAAATATTACCAGATAACGGACGTGTTTCTTTTCTTTTTCTATTAGATTTAAGTGCAGCATTTAACACTATAGATCATGAGATCTTACTGAATAGGCTAGAAAACACTATAAGTATTAAGTGCATTTTCTTGGTTTAAATCCTATCTGACCGACCGGTACCAGTTTGTTTACGTCTGTGCTTGGCCCACCATTATTCTCCCTGTACATGCTACATTTAGGCTCAATCATCAAACATGGTATTAGTTTTCACTGCTATGCAGATGATACACAGCTGTACATATCAGATCATCCAAATATGACAACCTTACAATCAGCAAAATGGAGAATTGCGTTAAGGAAATAAAAGATTGGATGCCATTTAACATTTTCCTTTCACTTAACTCAATTAAAATTGATGTTTTATTAGTTGGACCAAAGTTTTTCAATTCCCAAGTATCATTTAATTCAGATCTCTCTCTTTATGTGCACATTAGCAACATCAAAGTTTCTTTCAGTTACGTAATATTGCTAAACTTAGAAATATCCTTTCTTTTCAAATTGCGGAGAAAATGGTTCATGCATTTATAACCTCAGGATTGCATTACTTGCTTTGCTTGCTGGATGCTCTAGTAAATCTGTAAATAAACTTTAGCTAGTGCATAATGCAGCAGCTCGAGTACTAACTAGAACTAGAAAATTCTTAAAAGCTTTCTCATACATACACCCGAACTATGGAATATACTCCCCACTTTACTTAGAGATTCAGACATTCTGCAAATTTTTAAGTCTAAAACATACTTATTTACATAGACTTTGGTTAGATTTAGACAGGGATGCATGGCTCAGAATACTTGGGCTGGAGTCTGGGATCACATCTGGCCTACCTGCCTTTTCATGCCCTAACCTTTGGCCAGGATTGTCTGATGGGTGGTCTGCCTGGGTCAGGATCTGTATCCTTGCCTTATACGAAGGGCAGGGCTGGGGGTTCATAGTCAAAAACATCTATGGTTCCACCGTTCTAATAATGAAATCCAGGTGCAGTTTTACTAATTCAAGCCACCGAGTATTTAAATAGTATCGGCAACTGATAACAGATAGACTCAAAAATGTCTAAAGAGTTAAAGAAACATGTTATTTTGTTGCCCCTCATTACTCATAAGGCTTAATGAGGAATATATAGAACTTATTATAGTAGAGTAAATGAAACACCTCTTGTATTAATAAAGCCATAAACACAGTCTGGCAGCAAATTGCGGACAGATTAAATACATAAATGCATTAATTTAAATGCAAGAAATGAGGTTTGCTGTGTAAAATGAAACTTTCAGCAGAATGCAATAATTTGCAATTATCTCTGCATTTTTTATTCACAATGGAACATTTGAAAATATATACATTTGACCAATTAATGCAAAATGTAGCAAAGTTTGAATTTGATGGTTGCAATGAAAAATTTTGGACGGGGCAACAAAAGACTACATAAATAAGGGGGATTATAAACAGTAGGAGAACCAATTTGCAACTAAGTCACATGACTGGGTATAAAAAGAGTTGTCCAAAGAGGGAGAGTCTCTGAGAAGCTGAGCAGAAGATGGGCAGAGGTTCAACAATCTGCAGAAAACTGCATCTGAAAATTGTGGAACAATTTCAGAAAAATGTTCCTTAATGTAAAATTATAAAGATTTTTAGTGGCCCGATGGAATCCTCTCCTCAGTGCAAGACATATGAAAGCCCGCATAAAGTTTGCTAAAAACACATGAAAGACTCGCAGACTATGAGAAATAAGGTTCTCTGGTCTGATGATACGAATATTGAACTTTTTGCTTTTAATTCTAAGCGCTATGTGATGAGAAAACCAGGCACTGCTCATCACCTGCCCTATACAATTCTAACAGTGAAACATGGTGGTGGCAGCATCATGCTATGGGGGTGTTTTTTAGCTACAGGAACAAGACGACTGGTTGCAATTGAAGGAAAGGTGAATGTGGCCAAGTACAGACATATCCTGGAAGAAAACCTCAGACTGGGCAGAAGGTTCACCTTCCAACAAGAAAATGACCCTAAGCACACAGCTAAAATAACAAAGGAGTGGCTGCGGAACAACTCTGCGATCATTATTGACTGGCCCAGCCAAAGACCTGACCTAAACCTAAATGTCTGGAGAGACCTGAAAATGGCTGTCTACCAACGTTCACCATCCAGCCTGACGGAAC
This sequence comes from Parotocinclus spilosoma, assembly GCA_033117975.1. Classification (NCBI taxonomy): domain Eukaryota; kingdom Metazoa; phylum Chordata; class Actinopteri; order Siluriformes; family Loricariidae; genus Parotocinclus; species Parotocinclus spilosoma. The sequence goes on along the minus strand of JAVSBV010034296.1, from coordinate 5,115 downwards.
TGGAGAGGATCTGCAAGGAAGAATGGCAGGGAATCCCCAAATCAAGGTGTGAAAAACTTGTTGCATCATTCCCAAGAAGACTCATAGCTCAAAAGGTGCTTCTACTAAACACTGAGAAAAGGGTCTGAATACTTATGGTCATGTGAAATTTTAGTTTTTCTTTTTTAATAAATTTGCCAAAAATTCTACGTATTTTTTATGTCAAGATGGGATGCTGAGTGTACATTAATGAGAAATAAAATAAACTTCTTTGATTTTAGCATATGGCTGCAATGCAACAGAGTAAAAAATTTAAAGGGGTCTGAATACTTTCCGTACCCACTGTATACACTCATTGACAAAAAATAATACACTGAGTAGTTTGGAAACTTTGTGTATGAATGTAATGATGATTACAGTATTAGAGCGAGAGGATACAATTTTGTGTGAGTATACACTGCTCACAAAAATTAGGGAATATTTTAAAAGGAATATGAAGGGGATCCCACAAAAACTGCTGGACAATCTGATCCTGTCCTGTCCACGTCTCATCACGGTCAGTGTGTTTTGGCATTCTTGGGTGATTATACACCCTACTGAACAGTTAATGTGGGGCACCCTCGTACAGTTTAACCCTCTACTGCACACTTGTTGATGATACATAATAAAAATTAGTCCACATCATTACTTGGTTCGTTTTGACACATTTTCTGAATAAAACTTGAGGGTTTTTTTAACCCCCTCCAAAAAATTTTTTGTTGCCTAAGGGCAAAGTTGTACGACAATGGTAGTAAATTGCAGAGAAAATTATGAATCCATATATGATGGAACAGTGCTCACAAAGCAGTATACAACCACAAAACTTTTTACTGTAATTACCCTGTTTTATCAAGTAAACAGGGAAGAAACACTTTTCACATATTGGATTTGATACAGCAGTATATGTGTATTATGTAGTGTATCTTGTCATATCAGGTATTTTGCGTTATGAGACTTCACTCCGTGTGAAACTTCAAAAAGCTGTTCTTCTGTGCTGTGAAAAAGAGATGTACATTACACTTTTTACACATCACTTTTGGTGTTCCTGTGCACCCAGGAACCCTGCACTTTCCATTGTGCACATGCACATGATTGCATGTGGATACTGCTGCATGGGACCTTGATGGTTTGCTTTCATGCAGCTGGGTGTCTCCAACCTAGTAGCTGTTTTTCCCTCGAAGTGCCCATGACCAGATATTTTCAGATCAGCATCTGACATCATGAAACTGCCTAGTAAGCGATTAGAGTGCACCGTACTCACACAGTGGATACCTTGCTGGGACAACCCGATCATCAGTGGGACTGAGCTAAACTAGTTGTCAAATAACAGTTTAAAATTTCTATTCTTTGGTACTACTTCTGCCGGGCGCAGAACTACATTCTCAATTGCACCTACGTCTGGGAGCTCAGATGGATGCACAGCTTTCCCAGTGTAAACTTCAAAATTGTGTGGAACACCATCTGATCCAGCATGGACCAGTATTTTGTAACCCCATTTTTTTTGGTTAACTGGATAGGTACTGCTTGATTTTGCTCTTGCCCTTAAATGGCATCATTTGTTCATCTACGCTCAACATGTCATGCAGTAAAGCTAATTATTAAAGCAAATCAAATAAATAAATACAAATTGTGCATGGTGCTTAGACACAAAGTGCATGTGATAATGTAATGACATCCAAATACATTGTCAGCAAAAACATCCCTGAAAAATCCCCCTTATTGCACAATGTTGCCCTCAGGCAACAAAAAGAAAAACTTAATTTCTGTACAAGAGAAATACAAAAAACTTTAATTAAAGCTTACAAATGTTTATTTACACCTTTATCCATGTACACATATTTTAATTTATACATAATTTAATTTTAAATAGCACTACTACAGAAAACAATGTTACCTTCTTCTCACACTATGTGCTCCTGTGACCATGTGTCAAAAAAGGAAGTCCCACCTTCATAAAATGCTTGATAGTGAATCTCACAACTTATTGGTATGTTCCTTCACGTTTTTGACCATTCTGATTTGTTGCAATCATTTAAAATAACATGTACAAGGAATTAGGCTTAAGAAAACTCTGTTGCCCAAGGGCAACACTGTTCTGTAGAGGATTAACATGCCTCTGTTCACCCCCATAAATATGTTACTGGCTACTCAGTCACAATAATTGAATTTGCATCTCACTTTCTTTTACTTTTCTTTTGCTTTTCTGATTATATTGTATACTGAAATTCAAATTAATTTTTAAATATTCCCTAATTTTTGTGAGCAGCGTGCAAAATTATTAGGCAAGTGAGTATTTTGACCATATTATCATTTTTAGGCAGATTTTCTAACTCCAAGCTGAATAAACTTGAATGTTTAATGGATTTAAGCATAGCAGGTGATGCGTATCTGTGTAATGAGGGAGGGTGTGGTCTAAGGAGATCAACACCCTCTATCAATGTGTGCATAATTATTAGGCAGCTTTTTTCTTTAGGCAAAATGGTCCAAAAAGAGATTTAACTGGCTGTGAAAAGTAGCAGCACTTTTTTTGCTTAATTGCTAAGACGTTGGGGTGTCATTTTGTTGCAAATGGTCAATGCAAATTAACTGCCAATGATTTGTGAAGAATCAAGTGTGAAACTACCAGAAACCCATTATCTTTTAGTTCTGTCATACTCCAAAACTGCAACCTACCTGGAGTACCCAGAAGTGAACTGAAATAGTTATGTTTGTATTAATAGTGAAATTGTTTTAAATTAATTTGTATTGTAATGTAAAAGATTTAGAATAATGAGTCCTCAGCGTTACGTGTCTCCTCATAACTAAATGAGTACTGCACTCTGATGGGACCCGGGCATGGTGGGACTGGTTTCTGTTGATGAGGTGGAAGAACATCTAAGTGTGTGGAACTAGTACCAAAACATCAGCTGAGAAAAGAGAAAATGTAGTTACTTTTTGGTTAGGAGCACAGAGTCTATAAGCAATTACTGATGCCATGTGGAGCATGAAACTCCAGCAGCACTAACTATAGCAGCATAGCTAAATGGAGAAGAGAACTAGAAGTTAACACAGCCAAGATGCAAGAGCCGACCTGAGCCATGTGTTAAAGTCTAAATCTAACTAAAAGCCTGAGTAAATAAGAATGTTTTTAGCCTAGACTTAAACATTTCTAACTAAATTGGAAAGTTTATTCCATATTTGGGGGACCAAGTATGAGAAAACTTTTCCCCCTGCTGTGACTTTTTTAATTCTAGCTACTGAAAGAAGTCCTGCACCCTGTGAGCGAAGTAGACGAGCTGGATTGTAAGATTGTAAGAGTTCACTCAGATAATGCGGGGCCAGACCATGTAGAGCTTTATATGTTATAAGAAATAACTGGTAACCAGTGTAGAGACGACAAAACAGGACTGATATGATCATATTTTCTAGTTCCATCAATACCATCAGAGCCACCACAACCCCGGAAGCAGGAAAAAACAGGGTTAAAGTGAGGATTAAAATGGATTGTTTTGCTTATGTCAGAGACATAAGAATTTTACTTCTTTTCACTGCAGTCATGATGCAAACAATTTTCGACCATTTTGCCACATTTAAGAAGTCAAGATAAAGTTGTTTTTTATTCTTTAAATTTGTATTTATAAATACTCTACCAACATAATTGAACTGAATTCTGATATCACATGTAACAAGTCAGGTTGGTTGGACCGTTAGGTAAAGCCTGTCAGGGTTATATTTGCAAAGGTGCTTTGAGAATGTACTATTGTAAAAAGTGCTATATAAATTAAGTTATAAGTTTAATACATTTTAAGTTTAATAGTAATTTATACTACTGTACTACAAGTACTGCATTAGAACAATTCACCGTCTGTCAGACAGAGCCGTACTACTTGAGCGCATTTGATTCAACATGGACAGAGAAGTAACCAGAATTAACTATGCTAGGCTTCTAAACACTTCTTAACAACCGCTATTAACTCCCCTTAGTACAGTTTTATTTTAATATACAGTATTTTTTATATCAATGTCATGATTTGTAAAATATACTGCTCACGAAAATTTGGGAATACCCCAAAAAGAAATATCCCCTAATTTTTTCCCCTGATTTTTTCAACACACTACTGTCTAAGTGTATTTCTAAGCACTATGGCTTCAATGGATTGCTGTTCTGTCTAGGGTTGGTCCTGCCTTGTGAGCTGTGCCATGCTAGCTGGCTTTCCCACGACCCTGTCCAGTCTTATAAGAAATTGAAAGTGGTTTATGATTCTTACAAACTATTGTAAAAGTAATTGAATAATTTACAGAAAGCCATAATATTAAACATGAGGTGAATGCATATGAACAAAATACAACATATTTAAAGAGGACTATCCGAAAAATGAATGGTTCCCATTTATAAATCAAAATCACAAAAACATCCACTTTCTAATGTCTTTAATATCTCTGTTGACACAGGCCATTAGAACACCACTTTACAATACATACAGTTCATATAATTCACATACAGTATGTGACAATGATTGTCTTCTCTTCTAACCATCTAGCTTTATATAGTTTAAATATAGCTGTAAATCACTCACTAATTTTTAGCAATCTACGGTTTCTATTCAACATTGTATAAAGCACAATAACAAATTCAGTACACAACATCTTCTTATGAATGGAAATTAGAAATGTATATTTCCCCAAAAGCACTTTCTTAGTGTTTTGTAAACAAACTCCTGTTTTTCCTAAAATATCCTGAAATATTTCAGGATTAGTGTATCGAGCTATAAACTTAATCTATTGAGCTTCTCCTATGCATGTCCTCCCCATGTCTGCATGGGTTTACTCCAGCGACTCCAGTTTTCTTCCACAGTCCAAAGATGTGTGTTAGGATTAGCATTGATTATGCTAAACTGGCATTGACTTGAGCTTATATATCTTGTATATGACTAGTCTTGAGATTGTGTGTGTGTGTGTGTGTGTGTGTGTGTGTGTGTGTGTGTGTGTGTGTCGCTGAAATGGCCATTGATGCCGATAGCAATGTTAAATAAACCAAATAAATAACACTGGTTTACAAGGTTTTTGCTTCCTTGACGATTTTTGGTGTTCTAAATAGAGTTTTTGATGCTGATCACA
>JAVSBV010034286.1:0-11517 GCA_033117975.1 Parotocinclus spilosoma | reverse complement strand
TCTCTCTCTCTCTCACACACACACACACACACACACACACACACACACACACACACACACACACACACACACAGAGTGATCATACCTGCCCCTCTCGCTGCACTGACACTGCTACTGTACACTGTGCACACCATCAGCACATGAACCCACTCCATCTCTGTGACTGGGTGCGTTTTGTCACTTGCGCCAGTTTATATGGCCGCTGACTGGCCCCGCCCTGTTTGAAGCGTCGGTGCCCCCGTGACCCGTTACGAGAGGGAGAAAGCATTCCCGGGTAAACTCTGAGTTTTACTGTGTTGCACATCCCTCCACTTCCTGTTCTCTTAGTCAGCACGGGGTCAGGAGTGCAGCTCCAGAAGTTCACTTCATCTCCTGGTCCAAACAAGGTTCCCAAAATCACGACCAGTTATATCCCAAAGACCAGGATCTCCAGGACCAGGACGGGTAAATCTCAAGCACCGGGATCTTCAGGACCAGCTACAAGAACAGGATCTCCGGGACCAGGACTAGTAAAACATCAAAGACCAGAATCACCAGTATCAGAAAAATTTAAATCTCTTAAGACCAGGATCACTGGGATCAGGACCAGTTAAATCTCTAAAATCAGGATCACTGGGGGATCAGGACCAGTTAAATCTCTAAAATCAGGATCACTGGGGGATCAGGACCAGTTAAATCTCTAAGACCTGGATCACTGGGATCAGGACCAATTAAATCTTTTAAGACCAGGATCACTGGGATCAGGACCAGTTAAATCTCCAAGACCAGAATCACTGGGATCAGGACCAGTTAAATCTCTAAGAATAGAATCACTGGGATCAGGACCAGTTACATCTCCAGGACCAGGATCACTGGGATCAGGACCAGTTAAATTTCTAATACCAGGATCACTGGGATCAGGACCAATTAAATCTTTTAAGACCAGAATAACTGGGATCAGGACCAGTTAAATCTCTAAGAATAGAATCACTGGGATCAGGACCAGTTAAATCTCCAGGACCAGGATCACTGGGATCAGGACCAGTTAAATCTCTAAGACCTGGATCACTGGGATCGGGACCAATTACATCTCCAAAACCAGAATCACCGGGATCAGGACCAGTTATATCCCAAAGACCAGAATCACTGGGATCAGGACCAGTTAAATTTCTAAGAATAGGATCACTGGGATCAGGACCAGTTATATCCCAAAGACCAGGATCACTGGGATCAGGACCAGTTAAATCTCTAAGACCTGGATCACTGGGATCGGGACCAGTTACATCTCCAGGACCAGGATCACTGGGATCAGGACCAGTTAAATCTCTAAGAATAGAATCACTGGGATCAGGACCAGTTAAATTTCTAAGACCAGGATCACTGGGGGATCAGGACCAGTTAAATCTCTAAGACCTGGATCACTGGGATCAGGATCAGTTATATCCCAAAGACCAGGATCACTGGGATCAGGACCAGTTAAATCTCTAAGACCAGGATCACCGGGATCAGGACCAGTTAAATTTCTAAGACCAGGATCACTGGGATCAGGACCAGTTACATCTCCAGTTGCCAGTAGATCACGTTGTTTTGTTTATTCGATTTTTTTAATTGTAAAAGTTTATTAAAATTATAAAAATGTTTTAGAAGTTCATTTCGGCTGAACCTCTGTCACTTTTTAACCCTGGAAGAATGAAGACTGAAGTGCTGATGAAGGACTTTCACTTCCCTAAAAAAACCCGTTTCATAACAATGCTGCAATCTTTACTTCTACATTCATCACTCAGTCACCTAAACATTTTAAAACTTCAGAAAAAGTCACCCCAAGACAGAGTTTGCTTTTAATTATTTCATCTCCGAAATAGAAAGGAATAATGCTCTAATTCCTTCATTACAGATACAAATCATGTATGTTCTGAGATTAGCTGTTTTTTCTCTTCGAAGTATTTTATAGAAGTATATTAAGGACATAAAAAACAACACAAAACGTTTCATTCTTATTAAAAATGCTTTCACAGCGCAGTCATGTTTAACCGTTTTGACCCCTTTCGTTATCCACAGGCTTAGAAATTGCAATTAAAATTAATAAAAGCTCCCCATAAAAGGCTCTGTTTGCCCAGGGGTGCCAAAACTTTTGCAGAAGCCTGTACCCTTTTAAAATGGACTAATAATTGACTAAGATTAACCCCTTAACACCAAACCCCCCCCCCCCCCCCCCCCCCCCCCCCCCCCCCCCCTCCCCTCCCCTCCCCTCCCCTCCCCTCCCCAACTCGGCCCCGCCCCAGGTTTGTCCCCGAACTCTTTTGTGCATTTTTAGGTTGTAATTGATTTAAACTTTTAATAAGGTGCTCATATGACGGGTTTAAAAACAATATAAATGTTTTAGTAAGAGTTTTAACAATTAAAAAGTGCACTAGTTTATGTTTTAACATTTATTTTTTTTAGCGTTTAAGGTGTTTTTATGAATGCAGCTGGTCCTCGGTTTATTGAATCTAGATTTATTTCCTGCGCCTCGTTTATTATTAACACTTAGTGATTATGATCAGATTAAAAACCTCACAACCCTTTTATTAAATAACATCTTTATTAGGGAAAAAAAAACAACCTCTGAAGAAACAAACAAAGAAACAAAGCGAGAAATAAGAAATTAAAATAACAAAAAACAAAAAACAACCCAATTATTACTAATATTAATATTAACAGCTGATGTTCCAACGAGAGCGTTTTTGGACACGTTAAAACCGGGACGTTTAAAATAATTAATAATATGGCTCGTTATAACCCAGTGTTTACCGTCCGGTCAGTAACGAGATCCTCCCACGCTTCAGTGTCTTAAGATCAAGTTCAATTAAGTTAAAACTTCCGGGGGTCCCGTTTAAAAATTTACCACAAACGAAAACCCGTTTAGGACCACGCCTTTTTTTTTTTTTTTTTTTTTTTTTCAACCTTAATTTAGTGTTCTTTACAATTTCTCGCACGCCCCACCCCCCTGGTCCGACCCCGCCCACCAGGGGCCCTCCCCACCCCCTCTGTCCTCCCGGTCGAAATGGTTCAACCCGAACGATTTTCAGTAGCTAAAACTCCGATCGGAGCGACCCGGCACTTTTTTACGATCCAGACAAAGCATCCGGACACAGTTCCGGCGCCTCCAGTGGTCGGAGGTTCACCCCGCTTCAAAAATCTTCAAAGGAAGCCGTTCGATGGTGACAAGAATGCCAAAAAAACGCAGGGTTGGAAACGCAAGGGAGGGAAAACAACGTAACCCGAAGCGATTGACGACCTTTAGAGTCGTAACCTGAGGTCACGTGACCAAAAGCTCGTCCCGATCGCCGCCGTTTGGTCCGAGTGGGCGTGGCCTGACTACAAAACCTACAAACGGAACTACAACTCCCATGATCCCTTTTCGCCAGGATCCGTCGTCGCTCCGGACCGACTAAGGTCACGACCGAAAGCTTTAGGGACCGCCCAATTCAATCGTAGGAACTCTCGAGGCGCATCCACAGCGCCTGGGTGGGGTCAAACAGCCACCCCGGGAACTCCGAATCCCATGATCCCTTTCGGTCGGGATCCGTCGCCGACCGAAGTCACGCCTGAAAGCCCCGAAACAAAACCAATCGAGGTCAGAACCCGTTACCAGGACTCTCTCGAGGCGGATCCACAGCTCCTGGGTGGGGTCAAACCCTTTGGTCCCAGTCCAACACAAACATCAAAAGGTGGAGGGGTGGAGTGTGGGGCGTGCGTGCCGACCAATTAAAGCGTCTCTCTCGAACACCGATCAGTAACAGTCCTGCCACACAGGGTTATCCCAGCTCGGGGTGGGGGGGTTTCCCCCTTTCACTCCGAGACCATAATGATGGGGAAATCCGAGAGGGCGCCGGGCTTGGGGCCGTCCCGGGTGTGGTTCTTTTGGTGCGCCCGGTAGCTCCCCAGGTAAGCGAAGCTCTGCTCGCAGATGCTGCAGTGGTAGGGCTTCTCGCCCGTGTGGATGCGCATGTGGGTCTTGAGGACGTCGGGCCGGGCGAAGGTCTTCTCGCAGTGCTCGCAGCTGTAGGGCCTCTCCTGGGTGTGGACCCGCTCGTGCTGCTTCAGGTTGATCCGGTGGAAGAAGCTCTGGCCGCAGAAGGAGCACTGGAAGGGCCGCTCGCGCTTGTCCCCCACGTGGATCTGCTTGTGCGTGTAGAAGTGCCTCGGGTCCGAGAAGCCCTTGCCGCAGTGGTCGCAGAGGAAGGGCTTCTCGCCCGTGTGGGTCCGCTGGTGCCGGTCGCGGTTCACTTTCTGCCCGAACGTCATCTGGCAGTAGGAGCACGAGTAGGGCTTCTCGCCGGTGTGGACCCGCTCGTGCTGCTTCATGGCGCTGACCGTGGTGAAGCCCTTGTCGCAGGACGAGCAGACGTAGGGCTTCTCGTTGGTGTGGACCCGCTCGTGCTTCTTCAGGTGGGTCTTGTGGTAGAAGCACTTGTCGCAGAACGAGCACTTCAGCGGCCGCTGCCCCGTGTGGATGCTCTGGTGGCATTTCAGGTTGCCTTTGGTCGTGAAGCAGCTCCCGCACAGGTCGCAGCAGAAGGGCTTCTCCCCGCTGTGGGACTTGACGTGGGTTTTCAGGGCCGAGCGAGTCGGGTAGCCCTTGCCGCAGACCACGCAGGCGTGGGGCCGCAGCTGCTTCTCGCTCGTCCGGCTCTCGTGCATCTTCATGTGCCGCATCAGAAAGGCCTCGGACCTCAGCTCCTGCCCGCAGACCGAGCAAGGGTGCATCGGCTTCTCCGCGCCGTCCTTCTTTTTTTGCTTGGGCCTAGGAGACGACTGGCCGTCGCAAGAAGAATCGCTAGCGCCGCCTGGAGGACACAGAGTCGTAACGTTTAGGTTTGGGGTCACAACGAGTCGGTGACTTAGCTAAAACCAGACTTGATTATTAATTATTACACCTATCCCTAACCACCTATCCCTAACCACCTATCCCTAAACACCAATCCCCAATCCCTAACCACCTATCCCTAACCACCAATCCCTAAACACCAATCCCTAAACACCAATCCCTAACCACCTATCCCTAACCACCAATCCCTAACCACCTATTCCTAAACACCAATCCCTAACCACCAATCCCTAACCACCTATTCCTAAACACCAATCCCTAACCACCTATCCCTAACCACCAATCCCTAAACACCAATCCCCAATCCCTAACCACCTATCCCTAACCACCAATCCCCAATCGCTAACCACCTATCCCTAAACACCAATCCCTAACCACCAATCCCTAAACACCAATCCCTAAACACCAATCCCTAAACACCAATCCCTAACCACCTATTCCTAAACACCAATCCCTAAACACCAATCCCTAACCACCAATCCCTAACCACCTATCCCTAACCACCAATCCCTAAACACCTATTCCTAAACACCAATCCCTAACCACCAATCCCTAACCACCAATCCCTAAACACCAATCCCTAAACACCAATCCCTAAACACCAATCCCTAAACACCTATCCCTAAACACCTATCCCTAACCACAAATCCCTAACCACAAATCCCCAATCTCTACCCCTGACCGGTGGGTGATCTCTACCCGGCCTCCCCTCCCTCTGATACAGTGCACTGCTACACTACAGGGACGGCCCTAAATGTACATATAAAAAGGTTCTCAGTGTTACCTGTGCTCATTAAAACGTATCCTAAAAAGGAAACTACGCTACACCGGGTTAGCATCGAGGGAGGAGTTACCTAGGGGACAGAAGTCATCATCAGGCTCGGGTTCCTCCGGTTTGATGATCATCTCATCTAGCGGCTCCTCCTCCTGCAGCAGGTTCCTGTCCAGCTCCCCTGTGGGCCTGATGGAGCAGATCATCGTCTGGGAATCGGTGGAGCTCTGATCTTCAGAGTCTGGATCAGTGTGGAACTGGAGACGGGGGTTCGGTTTGTCCTCCTCGTCCTCCTCCTGCTCCTCCTCCTGCTCCTCCTCCTGCTCCTCCTCCTGCGGTCCACAGTGCTCCTGATCGTTCCTGTTCCCCCCAGTGAGAGCTGAGGAACTTTCAGGTCCAACCCCGCAGGAACTCAGCGATGCCTCCGCAGGCCGGAGGGTGGCTTTACACACCGAACACACAGCGGGGGAGTCTTTGCCCTCCTGAGGACACAAATCAGAACTTAGTGCTTCCTATGATATTTCAGGCGGTTGCTAAGCAGCTGTGTTGTGGTTGCTAGGCAGTAGACCTGATTGCTTGTTTCTCTGGAAGGATCTGGCAACCCTGAATGACTTTATTCTGTTTGTCTGAGTAGCCTCTTTACATTAGAATTTGTTATTTCCCATTCCGTTACCCCGACCCAGAGCCAGAGCCCGACCCAGAGCCCGACCACGGCCTAGAGCCCAACCCAGAGCCAGAGCCAGAGCCCAACCCAGAGCCAGAGACCGACCCAGAGCAAGAGCCCAACCCAGAGCCCGATCCAGAGCCCGACTCCGACCCAGAGCCCGACCCAGAGCCCGATCCAGAGCCCGATCCAGAGCCCGACTCCGACCCAGAGCCCGACCCAGAGCCCGACCCAGAACCCGACCCAGAACCCAACCACGGCCCAGAGCCCAACCCAGAGCCAGAGACCGACCCAGAGCCAGAGCCCAACCCAGAGCCCGATCCAGAGCCCGACTCCGACCCAGAGCCTGACACAGAGCCCGACCACGACCTAGAGCCCGACCCAGACCCAAAGCTCGACCCAGAGCCCGAGTCCAACCCTGACCCAGAGCCCAACCCTGACCCAGAGCCTGTCCCGACCCAGAGCCAGACACAGAGGCCGACCCAGTCCCAGTCCCAGATCCCGACCCTGACCAAGAGCCTGACCCCGACCCCGAGCCCAACCCTGACCCCAACCCAGTCCCAGTCCCAGTCCCAGTCCCAGTCCCAGACCCTTGCGTAAGCGTTTAAGAGGCTGATCTGGAGCACACTGACTGACTGACCGTTCTCCTGAGCTCACACACTTCAGCGTGCAGGTGTGCGATGTCCTCCATGGACAGGTCGGTCCCCACCGCCTTGGTACAGGACGACCGGGCACCGCAGCGCAGGTGGAGCTGCAGCAGGGCCTCTCGACCTCCGTCCACGCCTTCCTGCTCCATCTGTGCCTCCACCGCCGCCGTCACGCCGCCCTAAAATAAAAACGCTCACGTAAGCGTCTCGAACAATTACAAACAATAACGAGGGGGCATCCTTCATCCATTTCTATCAAACAAAAACATTTTAGGATTTTATAGACATCAAACTAGAGAGATAAAAGATCCGAATTAAAGAAGAAAAAAAAGATAGGATTTATTTAAATAAGAAATAAAACGCAAATTAAACCTCTGATGAAGGATTAATTCATCTGGATAAACCTTCTCGAGGTGTAGTTAATCAGGACACAACCCTGGCATGAGCCACGGGGTTAAATGCCCCCATAATGCCCACGTAAATGCCCCCATAATGCCCACGTAAATGCCCCCCATCAGCCCCATTCACTCTCACTCCTATCCATTTCTTACTCATCATCACACCGCTCATCCGTGACATCATAATAACCCCTACATTACATCATTACATCGCCCAGAACGTGCCCACGCACTCTGCTTTGATCTTACCTTTGATCTTTCACCAGCTCTTTGATCTTCTAACTAATAAATCAGCAATAAAGCTAATATTCTGAGCTCTGTTTACACCTCAGACCTCTGTGTCTCTGTCACACACACACACACACACACACACACATAACCGATTTAACTGGCTGTGTAATTCCGGGATCAGACCGAAGCAACACCGCCCCCTGCAGTACTGGAGTGGTTTGTACAGTATATACTGTATACATTATCATCTACAATTACAGTAACTGGTGATAAAATGAGTTAAAACATGTTGAGATTAAATATCTAAAAAACACTAAAATGGTAATATTTATTATAAATAAAATAAAAAAACATTTCAATGAATTATGAGCAATAAACTGTATACATTTACTGCACAAGTAAGTTTATTTAATGAAATATAAAAAGAAATCCCAAATAATACGCATTATTTGGATTAGTTACTAATACAAAATAGATTCAAATTAATTCACATCTTTAAGTATTTTAAATTTGCCTTTATGTATATATGGATTTACTAATTTAAATAGATTATAAGATATTAAAACGTAGAGAGTACATATTTGTATATTATTAAATGTTATATAAATATACATATAAAAATATTTTAATAAACCAGTCGTTGTTCATTTAATTATTTGTTTTAATAAAATCAATAATATTTTATAAAGTTATTGAAATGCATAAAAATAACTGGAAATGATTCAAACAAATATTTAAAAATTAGATTAATGATTTGACATTTAAAAAAAATTAACACATTTAAAATAAATTGGTATAAATTTAAAACTTAAATCTAATTGAAATATGAACTTTTTTTAAATTAAATGCATTATTAAATAATAAAATGTATTTATTATATAAATGTATATATTATTAAAATTATACAATATATATTATTATATTTATTATGCATATAGTATATATTTCTCCAATATTAAATGTATACATTTGTTACAATCAACATTTTAAAAAAATCTTAGAATTAATATATTTATTAAGATTAAATATTTTATAATTATTCAGATGGGTGCATTTGTTTAATTATAAATACATTTACCAAAAGAACAAATAAAATGCTTTTAAAAAATATAAAAACACATATAGCACAATAAACAAACAAATAAAAATAAAAATACGGACACACTGATATTAAAGGGAAATAAAATCTATTTTTTAATATTGTTATTATTGTAAAAATGTCATTACATATTTAAAAAGAACAATTAAAACTGCATAAATCTGTTTAATTGTTTAATATTCAAAAGATCAAAAAGTAATTAAATGTATATATTTGTATAAACATTAAAATAATTCAATGCATTATTTGTAGAAATTAAATATTTACTTGTTATTATAAATATTGATTTAGATGTAAACGAATTAAAATGATAAATTTGTTACAATAAATACACTTTAAAATATTAATTGTAAAACTTTTGATTTGTATACTGTACTTTTTTTAAATAATATTTGTAATATTAAATCTTATACATTTGCTACAATAAAGATTTAATAAAAAATTAAATGAATACATGTATTTATATTAAAAATGTATAGATTTAATACAGGGGGAAATAAAATATCTTGCTAAATTTTAGGTTTTATTAAAAAAAACATGTTAATATATAATATGGTATATTTTTATATAAATGTGTGTAGTTAAATAGTTTTTAATTAAATCAAAAAGTAAAAGATTTTCATTAAATGTAATAAAATTAAAGGAATTAAATGTGTTAAAATATTAGATTAAATATTTTAAATATTGATAGAAATTTAATAAATGTTAAAAGTATAATAAATATATATAATATTATAATATGAAATAGTATTGGGAGCATAAAAACTAAATACAAACAAAGCAAAATTTTACAAATCAATAAATATCATAAATAAGTATTTTACCACGTCAAGTAGAAATTTAAAACAAATTTAAAATAATATTAGTATTGTTTAAATAAAGTAACTGCTTTAAAAAAACCTCTCAGTATTAAAATCTATTTATTTTTTATGAAATTAGAGAACTCTTTAAACATTAAAAAATATTAGATTAAATATTCTTAAATATTGGTTAAAATATAATAAATAATAAATATCACATTTATTAAATGAATATGAATATTAATATTGTTTAAATAAATCAAAAGCTTTAAAAAAAAAACCTCTCATGAATAAAATATAAATCTATTTATTTTGTAATGTAATTATAGAACACGTTAAAAGTTAATAAAAATATTAGAATAAATATTCAAAATATTGATTAAAATGTAATAAATAATAAAGTATAATAATACATAAATATATAATAAATATTGTAATATGATTTTGTATTGTCAGCAGAAAAACTAAATAAAATCAAAACAACATTTTTTATATATATATATAATAAATAAGTATTATATCATATAAAAAGTAGGACTATAAAATGTATTAAATGAATATAAATTTTATTTAAATTAAGTAAAAGCTTTAGAAAAACTTTCAGTATTAAAATCTATTTATTTTTTATGTAATTTATGTAATTAACTCTTTAAACATTAAAAATTTTTTAGATTAAATATTTAAAATATTGATTAAATGTAATAAATAATAAATATCACATTTATTAAATGAATACTAATATTAATATTGTTTAAATAAATCAAAAGCTTTAAAAAAACCTCTCATGAATAAAATATAAATCTATTTATTTTTTATGTAATTAGAGAACTCTTTAAACATTTAAAAAATATTATATGAATCATTTAAAATATTGATTTAAATGTAATAAATAATAAAGTATAAAGTAATAAATATTATAATGTGATTTTGTATTGTGAAAAACTAAATGAAATCAAAGCAACTATATATATATATATATATATATATCATAAATAAATATTAAATTATATAAAAAGTAGGACTATAAAATGTATTAAATGAATATTAATTTATTTAAATAAAGTAAAAGCTTTAAAAAACCCTCTCAGTATTAAAATATAATTAATTAATAATAATTTATTTCTAATTTAATGACAGAACTTAAATTAAAAGTCTCCTCCCGTGCTTCAGGGGGCGAACGAGGCGCGTGCTGGGGGGGGGGGCGGAAGTGAGCGCGCTCTCGGGGTTAAAGAGGCGCAGGGACGGGAGCGCGCCTTTAATACACATACACAGGGAGGCGCGTGCACGGAGCTGTGATGGAGGTTACGCGGCAAAGTAAGCTCGGTTTCTTTCTCCCTAATTATCGATCCGGTGCTGAATTAAGACGGTTTATCGGTGTGGGTTGGTTATGGCACGGTACATCGATCCTATCGCTTAAACAGAGCAGATAATTCAGAGCATTTGATTGGTTAAGGACTGCAGAGATGAATAAGATAGGAGGACAAAAGTATTGAGACACCTCCTGATCAGTGCTTTTCACCCACGTGCCTTAAGGTGGTGTCCTTGTCCCGCTTCCACTCCTGCCCTGTTTTGTTTTGTTTTGTTTAGTTTAAATAATAAACACCGACTCTGTTAGTGGAATTGAGTCACGCCCACCGACCATATAAGGAAAGGAACACGCCCACACGTGGACCATGTCTCTGTGTCTCTTACAGATTTTAAGGAGACTCTGAGCAGGATTTACTCGGCTGTGGACGAAGCAGATTTCCTGGCCATCGATGGAGAGTTTTCAGGTTCGGTTCACGTTTAAAGTCGCCGACTTTCTTCATCCTGAACCTGATCTCCATCTTTATTATTAATCCCACCAGGGCTGAGTGACGGCCCACCGGTCAGCATGCTCACCAACGGCATGGACACCCCCGAGGAACGCTACTGCAAACTGCGCAAGGTGAGAGTCGCCCCCTGCAGGCTCGGCGAGGGAGGGGGTGGAAATCTGAGAAGTGATTCGGTCTGTAAACGAGTCGTTACCGGGAATGATTCGGTCTGTAAACGAGTCGTTACCGGGAATGATTCGGTCT
>JAVSBV010034285.1:0-24940 GCA_033117975.1 Parotocinclus spilosoma | reverse complement strand
GTTGGGTCCCTGAGCAAGGCCCTTAACCCACAGTTGCTTGGATTGTAAGACTGTATGAATTGTAAGTCGCTCTGGATAAGAGCTTCTGCTAAATGCCTTAAATGTAAAAAATGTAAATTTTACCTTCAGCTTAACTGCTAATCCTAGAATTGCACATACTTTGGCTAAAGCAAAAAATATGTTTATTGAAGAAATCTGTACAAGCTGTTAAAAAAAACAATTTAATAGACGGTTGTCTCAAGCTATTCCATGCTAAATGCCGTGGTACCAATATGTTGATGAGAACAATCCTAGCATAACTTTTCGATCAAGGCTGTTTCTTTAAAGTCTATATAAATTCATTATCTTTTGCTTAATCCACACGGGGTTGCAGTCCAGTCGGTGGCAAGCCTGGTGGTGGGAATGTCATGGTTTGGGGCTGCATAAGTGCTCCTTAGGAGCTACAGTTAATTGATGGAATCATGAATGCCAACATGTACTGTCATATACTGAAGCAGATCATGATGCCCCCACTTCAGAAACTAGGCTGCAGAGCAGCAGTCCAACATGATAACGCACCTCCAAGGTGACCACTTTCTTGCTAAAGAAACTGAGGGGTAAAGATCAAACATGTCTTATACATGTTATCCATATTGTGCATCTATGGGGCATTTTCCCACAGAAGGTGGAGAAGCACAAGGTCTTTAACCATCTCTGTGAACTCATCATTGAGGGTGGAAGAGGATTCCAGTCTCAACCTGTGAAGCTCTAGTGAACTCCATGCCCAATATAGTTGAAAATAATGGTGTCCACACAAAATATGTACACGTTGGGCACTATTTGCATTTTCACTTAAAGGTGTACAGACATTAATATCTGTGTGTTGAGTTATTTTGAGAACACAGCAAATTTACACTGTTATACAAACTGTAGACCAGAGCTGTCTCCAGAACTCGTTCAGTGGGTGGGCATATGGGTTAACCTGGGGGGGCACATTTAAGCACCGATTTAATGGCAGTTACAAAGCCTATACAAATATAATAGAACTAAAATGTGTGTTATGAACTAATCTCACGGCCTATACCAGTCACAGTACCCCTTATGAGTGAAAGTTGAGTCAGTAGCACGAGCACCGCCAAACTTTCTGCACGGATAACAAAAGACTGCATCGGTGCGGACGCTGTACTCTAGCCATTCTCAATTATGGTACCACGAAGCTACAAAAGAGCGATTCTTACCCTGAAAAAGACGTACGGGGTACTGATGCAGGGCGACTTGGTTGGGTTTTTCAATCCCAAGATCATTAGGGACCTGCTGTAAATGTCCAGAATTGTCCAAGCTGGAATCTTTACCGTACCGGTAACCGGTGACGTTGCCCCCGCCGTGAACTTCAGAATTAGCATGTTCACTCCTCGTGTCGACGTCAAGCACATTTGTTTCAACGTTACTTTTTCCTTTGGCTCCTTGGGTAGTGACTGAAGATGGCACTTGAAACCATTTTCTTATATTCATTTAGATTCATATGTGTGATTTTTATCCACATATAAATCATTTCATATATGAAAAAATGTTGTGGGGGGGGGCACAACATTGTAATTGGACGGGCACTGCCCCCAAATGCCCGCCCTTAGCCACTGCCCTGGCTAGGATCTGGTCAGGGAGAAAGATGGGTTCTGGCTGGACGAGAGTGCCATCGGGCTCCCAGAGGCGCGAGAGGGCATCCGGCTTCACGTTCTTGGAGCCTGGCCGGTAGGACAGGGAGAACTGAAAGCGCTCGCTGTCGAGCGTTAAGCCTTTTGGCCTTCTGGATGTAGGCCAGGTTTTTATGATCGGTCCAGACCAAGAAAGCCAGCCAGTGACGCCACTCCTCCAAGGCCAACTTGACGGCCAGGAGTTCTTTATCTCCCACCGGGTAATTACGCTCAGCTGGAGTCAGTCGGTGTGGAAAAAAAGGTGCAGGGATGCATGCTTCTATCAGGAGGCAATCTCTGGGACAGGGACCCAACCCCGACCTTGGAGGAGTCCACCTCCACGATGAATGCCTCCTCAGGATCGGGTAGGCGCAGCACAGGGGCGCTAGCAAGTAACCCCCGGAGCCCGTTAAAGGCGGCCTGGGCTTCGCTGGACCACCGGAAGGGTACCTTACCGGTTAGTATCATCAGTGGCGCAGCCACAGAACTAAAATTTCGGATGAACCTCCGAAAAAAGTTGGCGAAGCCCAGGAACCTCTGTACCTGCCGCTTAGAGGTGGGGACTGGCCAAGTTTTGACAGCTTCGATCTTGCTCTGGTTTATCAGGCCAAAAGGCATGACCCGGTACTCGTAATGCCCGTTGGGTGTGATGAAGGCCGTCTTCCACTTATCACCCTTCCGGACACGGATGAGGTTGTACGCGTTCCGCAGGTTGAGCTTAGTAAAAACGTGCACTCGTTGGAGGGACTCGAAGGTCGTAGACCTTCAGGGGCAGGGAAACTGACAGTTTAGGGTGTTTTTTACTGACTTCTTGTCTCTCCCACGATGTTATTCCTTCTTACATGCAAATGGTCCCTTATGCAAATTAGGCGATGGTGTCATTTAGCGACTTTTAGGTAAGCATATAGTGACTTTGCTTACTAAGGAGTTGGCAACAGTGTTCCCACGTTCGCTAGGCACTCGCTGTACTTACTGTGTTCTGTGTTCTGACCTCTGCTTCGTTTTCTCGATTCCATCCTTGACTGATCCTTCGTTTTTTGTCTGTTTTGTGTGATTTTGACTTTGGACTGTTTGACTATGATTTTTGCCTGCTGTTTTTTCCAATAAAACGTCTTCACGCTCAGTCAAACATTTTTTTGCATTCCACAATTTTATTTGTTAGTATACGATTTCATGGAAAATAAATGAAATAATATTCATATACATATATTATATTACATTTTATGTAACATTTTTATACAATTATTTATATAATTATTAAGAAATGTAATTAAAAGTCTTACAATCACTGTTATATATCATAGGCAAGGTCGTTTCCAATCATTCTCTCATTTGGAAAGAGAATCATTTCTTTGAGCATAAGTGCAATCTCATGAAAGGACATATGACTGCCTTACAGTCCCAGCACTTCTCCAGACTGTGCTTTTCATGCGATTGCATTTTACAAACGTTGCAAATATTCCCTGCTGGACCACTCGCTCCACTTGCTTCGTTATCTGCCTTCTGCTTTATTAGCTTCTCCAAAGAACTCTTTGTGCTAGAGTCAATGCAGTGCTCTATACCCACCACAGTTAGGCGCTTTGGGTCCCAAACGCAGTCTTCCTCAAGGCCAGTGACTGCTGCAGGCAGCCAGGCTGTATCATATCCATGCTGATGCCACGAGGTCTGCATGTGTAAGCACTGGTTGTCAATCCTCTTTACCTTGCCCACTCTCACACGCAGCTTCAGTACTACCCTGTCGCTGGGAGCGCAGAATGCTGGGTAACTTGAAGCTTTCTTAATGTCCCTGCTGCAGTAGACTCCAGGTCCCAGAGTTCCTCCAGCTGAGGGTTTAAACCCAGAAGATATAATGACCGTGGCATTGCTCTTGTGTGTTCCATGGTACATGGTGTACCCATGTCTGGCTTTGGGCAGCTGGCCTGGTTTCAGCTGCTTTGTTTTTTCAGAGCAGGCCTTCCATCCTTTAAAAACAACCGGCATCTTTGTGCTTTAACTTCGAAATATAAGAACAATCAAGATTGAATTATTAGTACACGAGTGACACACTTCCTAAAACTCGCTGTTCTGTCTATAGGCACACAATGATTCAAAAAATGAAAAACTCAGTCGTGTTCAGATCGGCCTTACACAATGAGCAGCTTTTCCGATTCAATCTTTATCTTTCTGATCAAGTAAAATGATCTTTTATTAATTGTCTGTATATAATCAGTTATATTTTTATTCCTTCTACATCTATCATTTCTGCACGGATTGTTCCTACCAAACACAGATAAATCAAAGTTGAAAACACATTGAACAGTTTTTAATTTTTTTGGAATAATGATGTCATGGGATCAAGCTGGGATTAAACTTGTGGGTTGTATAGTTTCCACTGGTTTTAGCTATGAAGATGCAATGGAGATGAATCCAGTTTACTGGGAGGTGTCTGTGCGTTGGAGACAGAAAAAGGTGAGGAAAAGTAAAAACAGACTGAATCTCAAAAATGCTGTCTGTCTACAATAAGGAATTCTAAATGGTATTCTAATATGATCAGCCAATGAGATACCAAAAACAATGAGGCAACTCTAATGAACAAACTAGGCTGAGAAGACTTTGATTGTGAATGTGATTAAGTATCTATGTAGCATTGCTCTTGTTGTAATTAGACTGTAATGCCAATAAGAAACATGAAATAAAAAATAAAAAAAACAATTAAGACCAAGGTCAGCCTTCTACACAGAATCAGTAGTGCTCTGCTAAAATCGAGTATTTTATTTTGTGGAATTTAAGTTGTGTTTAGCTGCTTTATAAATGTAGTGCATGCTTTTTACAAATGTCATTAACGCTTAAGAGTGTTCAATGTAAAGCCACGTAACTTCATGTTACAATTAAACATACACTTTAATTTTCATAAATATAATCAATAAATTTATCTTGCTACCTTTAACTTACGGAACAGAAAGTGAACCAACAAACTGAATTATTTACCCAGTTACTAACTCAGTAGCTAAACTGGATTTGAGGAAACAACCTGTTGAAACCTGATCTGACTGGATCGGTGCTTTTTTAAAAAGGAGATTAAAGGATTAAAACCAACAATCACCAGTTAATACTTAGCATTTTTGAATACTATGATTATTTGCCAAGTTTGTCTGACCGTAAGAAAAATAACAGCCTACCTGATGATCCTATGACAACTCCTTTCAGCTCGCATTCACTTTCAGTTTCATTTCTTCAGCCTGTGTGGGTGTGGTGTATGGTCCTATAAAAAGACTGGCATGACAATAATTCAGTTTGAACTACATGCAGATGTGTAAGCAGTAAACAGGAGCATAGGTCAGTTGAATTCTTGTTATATACAGTCGGTTTGAGCGTTTAGATAAGATATTTAAGAGAAGCCAAATAAAGAGCAGGGTTAGCTACTGTGTATTGATTGTTCATTAAATACACTATACTGCACTGACAATACTGAGTACCATATTCGGTAAAACCATGTAGAAAGAGCATCATTCAGAATACATTTTTAAAAAGAGCAGCAACATTACAGCTCCGAGATCCCTGGTTCGATCCTGACCCTGGGCTCTGGTGGTGTAGAGTCTGCATGTCCTTGTGTGGGTTTTATCTGGTTTTCTGCTTTTCCCTTACATTCTAAAGATGCCTCTTATGTTAACTGGTGATTCCCCAGTGGCCTTAGTAACTGAGTGTGTGTATGTGCGTGTGTGTGCCCTACGATGGATTGGCACCGTGTCTAGGGTTGCTTGTGCCCTGTGCCACTCAGCCATTGCTCTGTGTGTGTGTGTGTGTGTGTGTGTGTGTGTGTGTATATGAAATCTGTCAAAGCTCCCTGTTCCTGATTTATTGAGTTACTGTCACACCTGCAGCCAGCTCGGCAGACCACGCCCACCGTTTACCACGTTCCCTCTCTCCTATTTTCTGATCTTTCACACCTGTGGCTCATCTTCCCTTCCTCCTCCTCCTCCTCTATTTATACTCTCTTCCTCCCTGCACTCTCGTCCCTTAGTCGCTTGTTTTTTTTTTTATCAGTTTTTTAAGCTCTTTGTCTGTTCTAACGCATCACTTACCTGCTTTTTGATCCTGTTTCCTGGCTCTCATTTCTTTCGCTCGGTTCTACGTCGGTTTTTCCTGCTTTCGATCCTGGACTGCGAACCCCCACTGTAGACGCGCGTGTCATGGTTAACTCAGTCCCCGGCTCCCACAACCTCCGCGGCTTCAGTTCCATCCCCCGGTAATCTAGATTCCTCAAACCCTCCCTACTGGTCAGCTCCTTCCCAGTACCTATTCCCCAGTGCCCATGGTCCCACATTGCACCCAATATTGTGAGATCTGCCATGCTCTCAGTGACTGATTAACCTCAACAAGCTCCCCACAGCCTTTCATAATGCAGAACTCCTCTTTCAGAATGTTTTCCACAGTTTGGCATCACTGAGGACATCTTATAGGACCGGAGTGCTCACTTTACATCTTCTGTTTGGCAGGCTTTGTAGGACATTTTGCTTTTGTAAACTGTATTATTTGTAATTATTTGTAAAAAATTATATTTGTAAAAATAATCTGTCATGTTCCACTGCCAATCCATCGTAGGGCACACAGTCACACACTAAGGTCCACTTTTAGAGACCAAATTAACCTAACATGCATGTCTTTGGACTCTGGGAGGAAACCAGAGTATCCAGAGTAAACCCACGGGATTGAACCCGGGACCTTCTTGCTGTCAGGAAGTGGTGCTACCCATTGCACCACTGATTTTTTTTAATGGAAAAAAAACTAAATCAAACAGTCATTTTGCTACTTATAATATTGCAGTAATTTATTCATAATTTTCATTTCAACATGAATTTGAAAAGTATTTTAATATACTGCTCAAAAAATATGATATAATATAAACTTAATAAATAAAATGTTGTGAGCAGTGTTATTATATGTATATGCATTAGTGCTGATCAAATGAATGTATTAATAGTTGTCAATTGTATTAATTGTAATGAAGATAATGAAGTTGCATTTTTATTATTTGACCATGTTAGGCACCTTTACTTCTGGGTTGTGTCCGAAATGGTTGCCTAATAACTATTGTCCATATTCACCCCATATAGCGCTAATGCAAGATTGGACACAATATACCGCTTTGCTCATTACTGTGTGACAGCAGATTCACTAAACACACAAGTTTCTAGTGTAATGGTGCAGTTTGACAACATGGCTGGCACATAAAATTCAAATAACTTAACCTACAGAAAGTAATGCTAAGCATTAAGTCACTGATGCGGTTTTAACCTACACAGTATACAACTTTTTAAATTGTAACTATTTTAATGTGTATATATAACTTTTCTTTACTTGCTAGGTAGAATAATCATGGCGCAACCTGTATGGGAATGACTCATTAGACATCTAATTGCCACGGAAAGTTTTATTTTCAATGTTAACTGTAATATATTGCTCGAGTAACTTAATTTTTAAAACAAAAATGAGCTTGATGTTATGACTTATCTCACCTAGGGGTGAATGGATTCCACATTAAATCCTGGTTAGTCTCAAGGTTTCTTCCTGATACATCTTAGTACAAAATGAATTGATTTCTTGCTTTTTCCTTGTTGTGCTCATAAGCTTACAGACATTGTAATACAAAATAGCTATGAGTACGACAAAGGGAACTCACTAAATAATGTTATCCATTGCTATAAATATTCTCAGCAACAACAACTAAATACTTTCCTCTGACTGCTGCATTTTTAAAATGTAGCTTATGAATACAATGAACATTTTGGTATTTAGATTATTTCATCACTTATAACCCACCCCTGCTAGACAGACCCAAACTGAACACTGAATTGATACTTTCTGAACACATTTACCTTTGCACATTCTGTATAACAGACATATCTGTGTTAGGTATTAAATGCAAGCTTGTACAAGTAACAAAACCAATGCTTTCATAATAAAGAAAACATTATTTACCAAGCGATCAGCTATCTGTGCTTAACATGTCAGTATTTAAAATGTCAGTCCTGTTCTTATATAACTTTGACTCTGAGGGCATCTATCTTATCTTGGCTACCTCTTTAGTTTGATCTATTCTAGATCATATTAGTTAGCTATAGCAGTATAGAGGCAGATGTTTCCCTTTAAAGCACACCGACAGAAAAGGCAGCATACATCTAATTATTGCTGTCAAATTACAGAGATACAATGAAACCTTTACATTTCTCCCTTCATCCAAATTTTAATCACTGACACGACCCTGGAACACTGAGAGGAACTGTACTTAAGACTGCTTCTTAAAGGGCCTCCAGAAGCCAAATGATTCCAAGGGAAAACAGGAGACTCAACAGCCACGAGGAACTGTGCAGAAACAGACTGATGGCAGAGCATGGCTCCAGGGATTCTGGGAGACGAAAGGAAAAGAAACTTTTAAAAGTCATTAAGGGAAATTGTTTAGGCCAATGAACAAGACCTTGGTATAATCCTGGTCTACATAAACTGCTCACAAAATTAGGGGACATGTCAAAATGAAATATCCCCTCATGAAATATCCCCTTATGAAATATCCCCTTATGAAATATCCCCTAACTTTGTGAGCAGTGAATAAACAGTCTGACTGATTTCTATCTTTTTGTTGAGCCTAGCTGGTACTTCTAGGGTTCCACTTCCATCCAATCTTTAGTCCACAGCCTCTATATGAATCAGTCGTTTTAACCAGTAACAGTCATTTGCAACATTAGAAATATTGTAATATTGTAGATTTAAAATGAACGCATTGGTATATTTACTTAAACTAAAGAATAAAACAAATAAAATTCACAAACAATGGGATTTTGTAGATTTTGGATAACAGAGGCCCTTCATCTATTATGTCTCTACTTTATTAGGGCATCGACAAAAATGTTTAGAAATCTTCATACTTGAAGACTTTCATGCTTTCTTCATCGTTTACACTTACATGCATGTATGTCTGTGGCAACAACATTATAAAGGAAGTAAATTAAATGCTGTGCCAAATCTGAGACATCCCAAGCACAGAGAGACAACTGTGGGATCAGGGATGATGTGTTCAGTTCAGGTTTGTGCCCTTACACTTTATTAAATGATTTATTCCTTAAATCATTTAATGATTTTATGCAATTTAGAGGGAGAAACATGCAAATCCCTACATGCCCACCTTTGTTTCTCAAAGAACCCCAAATCATGATCTTAAATACATATTGACAGTACCTTTTTAAAATTATTATGTTTTATTTTTTAAACTTCACTCCTTTTTTTTACAACTTTTTAAAATTAGTTGCAGGCCTGAAATGCAGGAATGTGTGTTAATTAACAAACGAAATTAAATTGACCAAAAAAGAATGAAACTTTGATTTATTAGTCTGAAAAACAATCTAAGCAAATGTGTTTTTTTTTTTTATTTGCATTGTCCATACTGTCCCAACATTTTCTGATTTGGGGTTATAAATTGACAGTTTATGCTGTAATGGGACTGTGGTGGCCTAGTGGTTAAGACACAGGACTGTAAACCAGAAGGTCCAGGGTTCAAATCCCACCTTTGCCACAGCTGGGTCCCTGAGCAAGGCCCTTAACCCACAATTGCTTGTATTAACTGTAAGTAGCTCTGGATAAGGGTGTCAGATAAATGTAAATGTAATGGTAGTTTACCACTCCTGTGTTTTCATTTGTAGATAATTGTAATTCATTTAACCAGTGATAAATATACTCTGTATATAGTATTATAGTAACATACCTAAGTCAACAAAGAGTCTCATCTCTTTTTTGGTGACTTTGCACATGAAGGTTGTGTTCTCTGTAAGGGTGAAGCGCATCATGGTCAGTTTGAATCCAAACGGCTCCAGCTCTTCCACATGGGTATTGTGCCTGAAGCTGTGATCAGGCATAGTCCCTGATACGTTTGTGTTGATGATGATCTCTTTGCTGCCCTTAGACATGGAGAACTCATACGAGGTGTGGTAGTCTGGCTTGGGACTCAGGGGGCAAGTGACTCTCAGGTCCTTATCATCTTCCTGGCACACTGTCATTTCATCAACGTCGTCATTGTTGTCATTGTCATTGTCGTCATTGTCATCATTGTCATCGTTGTCATCGTTGTCATTATCATCACATAGAACAGGGTTCATTAAAACTGAGAAACAAATGAGAGTAATGCTAGGTTTTTCATCAATGCAGTGGGATTGCGTGGATTTAGGAGCACTATTTCAGCAACAGTCTTCATAAATAATTCTTATGGGTTCAGTTTATTAGAAAACAATTCAAACGGTAACTTACCTGAGAGAGTCATACTCCATACAAGCAGGTTTGCAGCAGTCTGTGGATACATGTCAATGTAGACATGTTAGTAACAGCCGCACCTGTGATGGTTCTTTAGATAAAGGTTTTAAAGGAATAAAATAATATGCCAAGCTCTCTGGTCACAGCATTTGTAATTATGACATATGCCCTTTTGTACACTGTTCGCAAAAAATAGGGGATGCTTGAAATGAATATAAAGTGATTAGGAAAAGAAGCATTTTATTTCATTCATTCATTCATTCATTCATTATCTTTTGCTTAATCCACACGAAGTTGCAGGCCAGCAGGTGCCCACTTGCAGGAACAACCCTAGACTGGGTGCCAATCCATTGTAAGGCACACACACAGTCACGCACTAAGGGCCACTTTGGAGACATTCGAGAATAAGGGGCAATAGGAGCATCTGGCAGCTTCTTTGGAATGCCAAATTGACCCTTTACAGTCAGAAGAAGTTTGATTGGGAATGATCTTGATCAGAAAGGGTAGCGTCCAAGCAACCACTTTTTAAAAAAGCGAAACAGGGTGAAAAGACAAAATGCTAAAGACTGGAATGGAGTATTCTGAGTATTAGGAAGTGACAAACCCAATTCATTTTTGGCTTCAACAATATGTTATATATGATCATTAAAGCATTACAAAAACATCAAATTTAATGACTGCCTTTTGCACAGTACTGTTTATTAAAGGTAACCAAGCTTTAGCACCAGCTGTACCATGCTTACAGATTATAAAGATTGGGAGGAAATAGGAGGCAGCAGTTGAGCGGAAGAACTAAAAGAACAATAAACATCAGAATTTACCAAATGATTAAGACTATAGAATTGGAAACACATTACAAACAGAAAAACTAGTCAACAGCATACTCAATCAAAGAGAAAAAAAACATTACCTCTGACCTGACTATTAGAATGAAGCACATTCCATGACTGCTTTTGGCCTTCATCATCCTGTGTAGTCTTTCTTCACGTTTTACCCTTTTCTCCTTACACAACCACCTATAATTGCTACACATTTCTTTTCGTATAGTTGGTGGTTTCACAGTTGCATTCCTTTTGGTTTTCATCCTGGCATTGTGTCTTCCATTCCCTTCTGTTTGGATTGTGTCTCAGCTTTCCTTCTTGTCCCTAACTTCCCAGTTGTTTGTTGCATGTTTTTTCTGTCTTCACCCTCGGCAGGGGTTTCGCACCTTATTTACAGGTTCTGGGTTATAAGCTACTCCACATGACAGTAAAAGAGCTTTTGAGGTTATGTAGCTGTTTATACTGTAGATGGAGGCAATTCAGGTAATAGTGCCTCAGAATGCAGCATCATCCTGTTCAGTCCTGCATAAACTATGCACCATGACACTTCTAAATGTAAACACGGCCTTTGCATTAGGAGTGAATATGGTTTATTACTGCACATGCATCAGTTTGAGAACTTTGGGGAAACACTTGCAATATGCAAAAGTTAGGTCTAACTAATTCATATTAGGTAAATAAATCCTCATTGGGTCTTAAAGATTTCCATGTATGTCATATTTAAGTTTGATCTCTGCAGATGTTTCATTTTAATAATAAATCTTTTGGGTTTGCCTAGATAATTTGCCTGACATTTAATAATTTTCTTTTATTGCTATTTAGATATTTTTTTCATAATATGACACCTCGGTTAGTGAAAGTGTCAAGTTATGTGTCTTCTCCTAACCTGCCCATACTGATTGCTGATACACGACAGATAGATAAGGTAGAAATTAGATTATAAGTGCGTAATTATTGCTTTAAAATCAGAAAACACAGAATAACCACCAGGCTGTAAATCCAAGCCGATGGACTGTCCACTAACAAATAGCCATCCATGACAGGAAAGATTCATTGTTCCTCACCTGTGTATTTAGTAGTCTCATAATTCTTTGCAGTAAAGGTTCCAAAACTAAAATGAGCTCTACTTCAGAGATCCTCAGATCCTCTGTGCTCCTTCTGTTCTGCAGTTCTGCTGCAGCCCCTCCCATCCCACCCTGCAGATCTGCAGTGGGCCAAACCAACAGAAACGTACAGGGGGGTTGGCTAGGTGTGTGAACAAAATGTGTACTGTCCATCTCAGTACCAAAATGTGCCTTGTTATGTTTAAATTTCCTCTAAATTCTCATAATTCCTTCCACCTCTAACCACTTGTCCTGGACGGGGATCTGTATGGGTCACAGATGCACAGATCTCAAGTCTGGCCTTTTCTTCCACAGAAAATAACCAATCATGTCTGCATGAGATGCCTGAACCGGACATAAGGTGTTGCTGGAACTCCAACCCAGGTCCGTGTGGCAGTGGGCTAGTACATTAGACCACTGTATCACCAAAGTGCCTGCAAAGCATTAAAAAAGATTACCCCAAATTTAAAAGACTAAACAACACATACGTTTAATAAGATTTATTCATACGGAGTTCTACAATAAGCAAAACTAAATCAAAATAATGAATACAATTTAACTAAATTTGGAGATTTGTTTACTGCTGGAGCTTAATTACCTATTATTTAAGCTGTAATCTATGATGTTGTTAACCGCTTATTAACCAGTAATATTCTTGTTATCTGCAGCAGAAGGAGCACACAGTCTCCTTTTTCTGGGGTAATCTTTATAAGAGGCAAGTTTTGATGGTTTTGGCCACTGCACTTGATAAAGCTTTCAGAATTGCTGCTATTTGTCCTAAATGACTGGCCATCATTTCTGACATTTGACATATGACATTGCCTAGTTTTTGCACATAAATGCACTAATTTAGAAACAAAAGAATAATATTTCTTCCAAACAGATGCCTTGGTGTCTACCCTATCTTTTCAAAATGTTATAATAATGATAATCTTAGGTGTAAGGACTAAAAAAAGATTTTAAAGGATAACATATAGTACTTCCCATATCTGAAATCAGTTTGCAAATGCTCTTGCACATTAGGTCAAAATGCAATTAAAAATGAAAAGTCCTATATAACAGTAGGAATTGCGGTTGCCGGGGGTTACATTTATTAATGAGTAAATCAGAGGCAAGATGATTACAGAAAAACTCCCAGAGATAAACAAGGAACATTGGGAACTCCTTTCATTGAGAACAGACATTACTGCTCACAGAAATTAGGGGATATTTTATTACATTATGGAATGTTACATTTTGAAATATCATATTCCATGATTTTTGTAAACAATATAGTTTTTCTAAGCAATAACTCTGTGTAAGACTCTGTGTCCTCCTGCGAATGTCCTCAAAAAGTAATACAATTCAAACAAATGTGTGTGTGTGTGTGTGTGTTTGTGTGTGTGTGTCTTTGTGCAGATGCCAACACATCCAGTCAGCTTTTCCTTCATACACAGCAGACTTTCACACACTGGTGACAGAATGGAAAACCACAGAACTGTTAGCACATTTTATCTGCTGTTCTTTTGTTTATTCTGCAGTCTGTCACCTGAATATAAACCCAGCATCAGTGAAATGTGTCAGTTGGTACA
This sequence comes from Parotocinclus spilosoma, assembly GCA_033117975.1. NCBI lineage: Eukaryota > Metazoa > Chordata > Actinopteri > Siluriformes > Loricariidae > Parotocinclus > Parotocinclus spilosoma. The sequence continues at coordinate 11,498 of JAVSBV010034285.1, read as the reverse complement.
TCCCATCACTTCAAACAGAGCATGGTGTTGCACTAAAGCACTAATTAATTTTGTACATTAATCTTTAATAACTGGAAACAACGGGGGAGAGGCATCACACTTACTCATTCATGTACCCTCATTCACACCTATTTATAGTGTAAGAGTTATCAAAACCTTTCTTTCTTTTTCAGTCTAAATCATCTGTACTGTGCTCCTCCAGCAGCGATAGTGATCAATGTGGGTGTTGTTTTGTAAAATAACTGGTGCAGTATTTTGGCACTTCATGCATGAAAGCCTCATTAAGTCATTCCATATCATCTCAGTTGTGTTAAGGTCTGCATTTTAACATGAACATGCAGGTACACACTTGATGTCCATGATACGTTGTCCAATGACCGTATTATATGCTTTACTTAACTCTCTGGACAAAATATAGTAGCCTTTGACTGAAACAACCCACTACCACGACCAAAGAAAGACAATGTTTTACTAGCAGGACGTTTGTCTGTGATTATGACTGGATTGAAGGTTACATTTCACCAGTCATTAGTGCAGAAATACAGGCAATTCTAAAGGTTTTCAAATTTTCTTTTTATGGGAATAAACCAAAATAGCCACGGCCACGGCTGAATGCACAGTTAGGTGTTCTGATTCTGACAGGCAGAACATTTAATCAGACAAATGTCCATTAGGAATAATGTTGCACTTCAGTTAGATTTGGCAGCCTTGCAATATTGAACAAATTATTGTATTAAATGTGTATCCTGAGACATGTTCATTGGCCAGAGTACAACAGAAAGCTTGGAACTTCAGTGTTTTTGACAGCTAGTTGATGACATTTATTAAATCTGGTTTGTTTTGAATTGTTACGTCTCACCAGAACAACAGCATGTATTAACATAGATACATACCCCATTTTGGCAGATTAAACACAAACTACATTGATATTGTTCTGATTAAAACATGAAGATTTGTAGATACATTTTATGACAGTGGAAATAACAGGGTCAGTCTGTAGTTACAAAAGTAAAGAATTATATTAGATTAGACTCTTGCTCCTGCCAAGTGCCTCATTTCTAATTTATCACATAGGTGAACCCCGATAGAAGAACACAGAGCCCCAAGGAATGGAATGAAACCTGGTTGGAATACAATTAAATAATAAACAGAAGGCATTGTGGGCCCATGCCCTCTGGTTACCACAAGGATCACCTCACCCTCATAACTCACCAAGGGGGCCTCACTATGCTGGACGATACCAATAGATAAGCCTCACATTACCAGAGGCAGGATACGAACTCAGAATGGGAAACCAGTCTTCCCCTACTGAGCAACTCTGGTTTGATTTTTGCCTCTGGCAAGGTGAGCTTACAAACAGACATTGTTATGTTACCTTTATGTGAGTGTACTAGTAAATAATATTTCTGCCAAACTGTGTTATACTGTTATTATACTAACTGCGTCAGCATGCGTTCCAACCTAGGCAAATTACACTCCCATATTTTAATAGGGGACACCCCCAAAGTATAGACAATATCCCAGAAATATTTCCGTGTCTGCGTGGGTTTACTCCAGGTACTCCAGGTTTCTTCCCACAGTCCAAAGACTTGCTTGTTAGGTTAATTGGTGTCTCTAAAATGGCCCTTAGCATGTGACTGTGTGCATAACTGTGTGTGTGACCTACGATGGATTGGGTCTAGGGCTGTTCCTGTCTTTGCATCCAAAGTTACCAGATGGGCACTGGCTGACCCCCGACCCTGTGTGGACTAAGCGGAAGATAATGAATGAATGAACGAACATATAACTCTAGACTACAGTAAAGTGTATCCCTGCTTGACAACAGTGACTCAGTGTGTGTTCAATGTAGGTTTAATGGCTGTATAATATGTTGACTGTATAAAATGTCTAACAGGGTTCACTCGTTTATCAACACTGCAATTAGTTAAACTAGCTGGCTAATTATATTTTATTAGCACAGGACGGGAAGGGTGTGTTTTGGGGTGCTAGAATTCACTAGCACAGCTGTAGCGGCATGCAGTGACCACGTGGTGGAGCTAACTAGCTTAATATGAAATTCGGATACACATGCAGGTAACTGTTGGTTGTCGGGTTGCTCCCAGTTCAGAGAGCCTCAGGCATTGGTCTTCTCTTACATACACAAAGAGCCGCTGTGGCTGCAGGTTCTCTTCTTTCCCAAGCAGGAGCTACACCTCAATTAATTAACCATGGTCTTCAAATGAGTAATGTCTGTACTTCATATTTTGCTACAATAAAAGCCAATGAAGCCATTGATGTGTGTGTGTGTCTTAAAATGACATGTTTGTACAATTCTCTATATTTCCTGCTCTATGTTAAATTATGAAGGTCTGAGTCCAATCTGAGAAAGTTCTGTTCAAGTTCTGAAGCATGTCCTGATCACAATACACTAAAACACAGTGCCAGGAGATGGAAGATATTCATGACTGTTGCTAAGCTCAAGGAGATGAGAAAGAACCCAAGGGTAATTGCAACAGAACTGCAGAAAGCTTTTGTTCCTGCACACCCTCTAAGAAAAACACATAACAAAAATGGTGCTAATTAAAACACATTGCAGATGAATCAAGATATTGCATGAGGCACATAATCACCAGGATGTTCCATAATCCAACTGGGACAATGTTCTGTGAAAAGATGAAGCAATACTTAAGCCTCTTGGCAGAAACAGACAAAAAGAAAAAGGCACCGTGCATCAATACCAGAACCATATCTCAACTGTGAAGCATGGAGGTGGGAACTTGGATGGTTTGGAGCTTTGCAAGCTCAGAGTCTAAACAGCTTGCAATATCAATCAAACAATGCATTATTATACAATAAATTATATAGAGAACGTTTACAGGAGAATGTCTGAGTGGCATTCCATCACCTGCAGCAGTGATACAACATCCTAAACTACACTACAAAAAGTATCAAGCTTTATATGCACTCAGCATGGACATCTATGCAAATTAAACTCTACTCTACATGTACACTGTTAGTGACCATACTCAAGATCAGGGTTAGCGTTGACTCTCTAGATAAAACTGTACTATCTATCAGGTTTAATGTGAATTATGTACACTAGACTTATCTCAGAATCAGGCCTAACATTTAGATTGAAATACATTTAGATTATTCCCAGTATTAGGCAGAATGTGGACTTGGTAGACTTGGCTCTGTGTATAATATGGACTCTACATATAGACCGATGCTGTAGTGTGGTCTCTGTAGACTACATTACAGCAAGTATTGGGCTAAATTTAGTATAGTGTGCAGAATACATGTAGTCTGATGTTTACAACACTGAGTATTGTGTAGAGTATACATGTAGTCTGATGTTTACAACACTGAGTATCGTGTGGAGTATACAAGTAGTCTGATGTTTACTAGACTAAGTATAGTGTGGAGCCTATATGTAGTCTGTCTGCAGGACTGAGTATAGTGTGAAGTATACATGCAGTCTAATGTAGACTAAACTCAATATGGTGTTTAAATGTAGTCTGAAGTCTGCAGGACTGAGTATTGTGTGGAGTATGTTTGTAAGACTGAGTGTAGTGTGGAGTATACATGCAGTCTGATGTTTGTAAGACTGAGTGTAGTGTGGAGTATACTGTACATAAATTGTAACATAGTGTAGACTCAGTATGATGTGGAGTCTACATGTAGTGTGATGTTTACAACACTGAGTATAGTGTGAAGTATACATGCAGTCTGATGTTTGTAAGACTGAGTGTGGAGTATACATGCAGTCTGATGTTTGTAAGACGGAGTGAGGAGTATACTGTACATATATTGTAACATAGTGTAGACTCAGTATGGTGTGGAGTCTACATGTAGTGTGATGTTTACAACACTGAATATAGTGTGAGAAGTATACATCCAGTCTGATGTTTGTAAGACTGACTATAGTGTGGAGTACACATGTAGTGTGATGTTTACAACACTGAGTATAGTGTGAAGTATACATGTAGTCTCATGTTTGTAAGACTGGGTATAGTGTGGAGTATAAATGCAGTCTGATGTTTGTAAAACTGAGTGTGGAATATACTGTACATATATTGTAATGTAGTGTAGACTCGCTATGGTGTGAAGTATACATGCAGTGTGATGTTTGTAAGACTGAGTGTAGTGTGGAGTATACTGTAGATATATTGTAACAGTGTAGACTCAGTATGGTGTTGAGTATACTGTACATATATTGTAACATAGTGTAGACTCAGTATGGTGTTGAGTATACATGCAGTGTGATGACTAGACTCGCTATAATGTAAATCGTAGCTGTAGATCTACGCAGTGTAGATTTAAAGTGCACTCCTCACAGCTACCAGACACAATGAGGACATGATACAGGGCAGCTGCCCGCAAAAGCACATCACGTCCGGGCTTGTTGGAGGAGAAAGACAATAAGGAAAGCAGTCAGCATATCTCAGGATGCATCGCTCGCGCTTTTTTCTGTGTGTTATTGTGACCTGGAGCTCATTAATCTGAGAGCCCCACGCTGCCCACACACAGCTGAACAGCGCATTTGCAGTGTGGATGTGTAGAGCGTCCTGTGTGCACGCGCCTTTTCGGTTTCCGATCGATTGAGTCGCACCGATAAATGGGACTTTGGACGATTTCTTACTTCGTACCAGAAGCTGCACATTGCTCCTAAAACAGAAGGACTATGGTGACTTCTGCGTTTGCATTGCTCACCGTGCTCGTAATATCAGGTAAGAGAAGATGCTTATTCCGTACCCAGCATGGTGGTTGCTGATGTTCTCGTAATGTTTTTTAAGCGAAGCTGGGATGTTTTGTTTGTTAATGCGTTATATGAAGGATCTGTAGAAAAGCTGCTTCATTGCAGCAGGAGAGCATCGTGCTGTGAGATGAATGGTAGGTTACGATTGCAGCTCCACTGAGAAAGATGCTGCTACTGCAGATGCCAATAAGTTCCAGCTGTGCTCTGTTTGTTTTCATACTGGCATGAAGAACATCTGACCTGCACTTCTATTCCGAGATCTTACTTCCAAAACTTTATCAATTCAACAACATTAATAGAATTAGGCTATATTTCAAATACTCAAAGTGTTCTGAATAGTTTTTGACCAATTTCTACTTATTTTGTCTACTTATTTTTTCCAATTGAATAAAGTAGCTGCTGAAACCTGTACTGAGAACAGCAGAACTAATATAATGCTCTATACAGCCAAAAGGCAGGAGACTCTCCTGGAGTCCTGGACCCTCACTGCTAAGAGGTTCACACTATGAAGTCCACATGCCTTAAATCTCCATAAACAGTACTGCAGATGGACAGTGGCATTAGAAATTTGTACTGATCACAGGATTTCATAGGCTTTCACTTCCAACAATTCAGTTCATCAACTTTCTGTCTTTCCCTTTGAGAACTGGTTTGCCCACTTGACTGGCTTCCACATCCATAATCGTACCGCCAAAAGACACATTTGAGATTCACTGGAATACCAGCTGTGAGTCAGAACTTACTGTCTGACGTCAGTGCCAATATCACAGTCTTTTACCAAAATCTAGTGGAAAACCCCAGAAGAGTAATGGGCAGTGTAGAAACCTTGTCATATTTAGGGCTGCTCGGTGCCTTTGAACCCAATGCTCACTGTATTTGTTATGACAGATATAATGAACTCCTAAGGGAATTAGTTATTACTGGACGTTGTAAACATATTTTTAAGTTAAGTTTTAATCTGCATAAGGTACATTTCTATTTGACTTTATATCCAGCAAGTCATAATGAAACATGGCTGTTTTGTGTTTAAGTGCTACTTCAGTGTTTTAAACTAATAATTTAGTTAACTATAAACAATAATTTTCCGTAATCACATTGCTGTGTCCTGAAAAGAATGGAAAACTTGTTTATTGAAAACACCTTCACATTGATAGTCTAAGATTAGTTGCATTTTCTTTTGTTAAGTTTTTTGCTCATTAAAATCTAATCTGTATAATTATGTCTTTTTATATTTATGCAAGTTAGTCAGTTGCTATAATGGACTCATCCATGTAAAACAGTTTAATGACTGTTGTAGGCTGTTGTAGGAATAACGCTGTTTCAATAACAAAGCTGCATTGTGTTACAGGAATACTACAGCCTTTCTCAACCTAATCTCTATCCACTGTATCTGTAGCATATGGGTAATCACCATAAGCAGTAATTTAAACACATTTTGATGTACCCAGAAAAGGAAAAAAAACAATTTACTTAGAACTTGTTGAGGCAGTAAGTAAATGTTTATATGAGCTGTTTTCTCATTTTTGACTACTCAGAAACCTATTATGTTTATAAAGTACACCTAATAAGTTGTAGTAACTGTATACTTCACTAGACAGAAATGTGTTAAGGTGATGCGATCACTTATCTGGTGCCGTGGTGCCCAGGTTTAAATCCTACTAGCCCAGGATTGAATCTTCCCAATGCCTTCCTGTTAAGTTGGGTGATTTATACTGGTGATTTATACACTACAGCAGAGAACTCCACTGGTCTTGCAATGGACTGAGATCCCAACCAGGCTTACCCCCCATCCCCACCCCATCCCAATCATCCTGACCAACAAATGTTACAGCTCATAAGGTGTGTTATGACTGAGTAGTAAGAATTCCACGATAGGATCTCCCCCACCCCCACATGATTCTGACCAGGATAAATATGGACAAAACCGGAATTTTCACTTTCACTTTCAGGTAGAGTGTAAAAGAAATGTACCTTTTACAATAAAACCACTGAGAGGTAAAGTGAATATCATGGACAGTGTGATGCTCAGGGAAATGCTCTGCTCAAAAGTCTTCATTCCTGGCATTTTTATGGCTATTACTTTAACATGAAGCACTATGAAAACCTTATAATCATACAGTAGACGTTTTTGTATACATTTATTAAATAATTGTTAACCACTGTATCTAAATGATCACAAATGTATTTTTAACAAAACCTTTACGATTGAGTAACTGCAAGAGTCATATATTATCCATGTATCAATAATCATTCATAATTATTCATAATATTAATGAGTAACAATAATGGCAAAGACTGTTCAAAGTGTTGACTTGACCTCAGAATTCGCCAGATATCAATCTGATCAAGTGTCTGTGGAACGTACTGGACAAGTCTCGTTCATGGAGGCTCTATCTGACAGAGCTTAAAGAAACTGTGGTAATTGTCTTGGCACCAGATGCCACCGAGTACTTTCTGAGGTCATATAGGGGCCTTGCCTCAAAAAGTCAGAGCCTTGGTGGCATGAGGGGGAGCTACACAATGGTTTTAATGATGTGGCTGGCCAGTTTATGTTATATACTCATTGAGTTTACATGTGTATTGATGAAATCAATACAGCCCTCAATGACCCAGCCCTCAGAAGTCTAAAATAATTTTAGCGAAACTGTGTAATACAGTTCTTTTTGTACAATGTAATATCACATATCCCGTAGTTACACTGAATAGAAGAAGGGATAGAGAAAGTTGTATTTTCTTTAAGACTCACTCAAAACATACAGGTATGGTGCAGAACATATTACACTGGATTATTCATTAATTTTTTTCATTTCACTTAATCTAAGTCAAGCAATGAGGCTTACCTGTTCAATGCAGGAAAAACACACACACGCACACACGCACGCACGCACGCACACACGCACACACGCACACACACACACACACGCACACACACGCACACACACGCACACACGCACACACACACACACACACACACACACACACACACACACACACGATGCCAATTAACCAAGTGCATGTCTTTGGAATGTGTAAAGAAACTGTAGGACCCACAGAAAACCCATAAAGATGAAGAAAGAATTGCAAACATCATGCAGGCCGTGGGCAGCCTGGACCTTGAATCCAGGTCTTTGGAGATATGAGGGTACAGTGTCACCCACTGCACCACCGTGCTTTCAACAATAAATTACCTTCATTGACTTCCTTCAGTGATTGTTATTATGTCTGTCTATCGATCTGCTTTATTTATGAATAGTATTTAAACTTTAGACTATTTATGTGCCCTACATATTCTACACCTCCAGTGTTTCCCCACAGTATCAGATTACAGCTGGGCCATTAATGAATTGATCTAGCCAACGTCATCAATCCGGCATGAGTGTTTCCCCCAGCCACACAAGCACTCACACCAAAAAGCACCCATTTACCCCATTAGTGTCACGTGGTCATATTGAGACGACCTCTTTATGATGTCAGAATCAAGCAAAGATTTCTGTAGCGTTTTTACGAATAAGTAGTTTATACTGATTTAAAAAAAATACAATTTGTATTGACAGTTTTATGTTCAGCACTGAGGTATAAGATTCATTCCTGTTACGCTTTTGGACGAGTTCCAACTGGGAAAATGTGGTAATGCAACACGGGTCTGCAGGAGACCCTCAACGCTGACAACATGAAGTCTGTGCCAATACAAAGCTACATGGTTTTTTTAGGCAGCACAATCCCGCTAGAATAAACCACTGTGTGTTACACTGCAGATCGATTTCACAAACATGTACTTCACTAACACACTTTTTCCAGGTCTATGAAAATCACCTCATAATTTTCTCTGTTTTTGATTAATTTAAGGGGTGTGCTTTTTCACTGAGATTCATGCCTCGCTCTGTATGCCTCTGCTGCTTCCCACTCCGCTAAGATTACATTCCACACCGTCAGAATCATACTAATGTGACCTAAAATAAGCAAGCGTGCCATAATTACCTAGAGGAGATCTGGATCGCAGAAAAGAATGGACTTACTAGTACTGAGAGCTCCATGTTTTCTTTTATGCTAAGTTTTATGTATATGAAACACTGGAACTGGATAGTAAAGCTAAACATTTCAATTTAAGATGTGTAGTATATCACTGGCATGTCCAGTATCTAGGGAGATGGGTATATACTGGTCAAAGGTTCTATCGCTAATGAAGCTAATGAAGGGGAGTAAGTAAGCTCATATGGTGTAATATTATGATGTGTAATTAGCGTTTTTAAGGTATGTTGACAATTGTGTATTCATAGATCAGATATTGCTTTGTTGATGTAATCATGCAATGAATAGTGTTAACAAATCTATTTTATAGGCTTAAAAGGTCTAGTATTTAGTGTGACACCCCCCACACACAGTTGCAATAACAGCAACTTTAGGGATTCCAAACCCTGAAAAAGTCTGAAAAAGCTTGATCAGAAATGGTGTTTTTCAAAGGGTGGTCGCTAAGAAATCACTGTTTTTGGAAGGGGAACAGGATGAGTTTCAGATTGCTGTAAAGCCTGAACATCTCAGACATTCCTGGGAAACCCATGTTGTACTTGGGCGAGTATTATCTTGATGAAAAATGGTAGTTGGATGCCCTGCCATGAGAGGCAACACATGTTGCTGCAGAGAAAGGGGTGTGCAGAGAAGGTGCCATCTGTGTGGGGATGATAGACAACGAAACCTTGGGAGCTACTCGTGCTTGTCTATGGATCAAACTATCCTCTCTTCCTCACTATTGCTCCTGACAAATAGGTCAACATGGCCGAGATGGTGGGCATTCCTCTCAGTCCAATGAGGTACCCCCTCTCAAAAGTTGTAAAATGGGCAAAATGTTTTTGAGTGCATCAAAGAGGCATGTTTAGCAGAGAGGTACACTAGCCACTAAAGTATCATCAAGCAAGTCTAATTAAACCACACCTGCAATCATTTACATATTTGCTTGAGACAGAACTGCATAATGAGTTTTGAAACAATTGGGTGCTTTATTATTATTTTTTGTTAATGAGTGTATATGGTCATTATACCGTTGCTAAAACAACTAATCTAATGGAGGCCAAATACTTTTGCACAGTTCTGTATGTGCTTCCAGTATTTTAAAAACGACCATTCACCACTGATATTATGTAAAGTTACTTAAAGACTTATGGAATACATTCCTCAATATTCCTACAATGCTAATATTCTCCTACTTAATTTCCAAATATCTACACCAAATCATCTGTAAACCCTAAGCTCTCTAAATCTCAGTCTCTTTAGTCTTGGTTTTGTTTTGGTCTTGACAATCAAAAGTCTTGGTCTTGTCTGTTTTAGACGGCAGTGTTGTGTAGACCCAGGTTAAGGGAGGTTTAAAACCATCACTGAAAGATACTGTACCTCCTGAAAAACAACATAAACGGATAACATCACAAGGTCTGAACATGAATAGCCCTTTAGATTGATAGAAACATTTGAATATTAGCTACTTAGAAATTATTCCAATAGCTGAAAGCTGATTCTGATGATTTGATGAATTATGCAACAGGTTCTTCTGGGCTTAATCTCAAATACAAAAAAGCTCTTTTCACAGTTAGATGAAAGCCTGGCAGATAATCCTCTCAATATATTCAGATGCACATCCTTGCCTCGGAGCAAATTCATGTGTACGTGTAGCTACACAGTACGTTCTGATGTCCAGAATCATCTGGCTGCGCAGAGGATAATCCTGACCCAGTTTCCCCCTCCAGGTCTCATCGCTGCCTCTTTAACCACTGCTGAGCACGCTTTTGCCATCTGTTACATGCTGGCCGGTTGCCATGGTGATGCGCTGCGGCTTGATACTGCGGTAGGTTACAAGCTGTGGAGTAAGGACCTGGATCTACTGCTGGAGCGCCCCTTCTTATAACCAGCCCTGGACCTGACAATCTGAACTGCAGTGATCATGCGTAGTGATTAAGAAGTTGGTGTAATCACAGGGCAGACAATCATCCTCCTGCCTGAAGCAATGGAAAGCTTTGGATTACAAATATCCGATCGTGATTTATTCTAATCAGAAACCAGAAAGGGGTCCTGCAGCATAAGCACACTGTTTCTCATCAGAGAACTGGTCTAGTCAGAAGGCTGGGAGAACTGAGGGCTGTGTGTGTTGGACGATGCTACAGCATGCAGTGCCAGTACTGAATAACCCTAACTAACACTATTATACCAGCGTCACACTCGAAACTCGAGTTGTGTGTCTGCTTGTGAAATAGACAAGCCAAGATTGGGAGGCATTCAAATCAACCTTCCATCTTTACAAATGACTATCCCAGAGAACGTGTTAAACTCAGAGAAGCAGTCTTACCACAGAATACAACAAACACACTAAAAGAAACAGAGTTTCAAAGAGGAGCTGTGCGGCCAGCGTGTCATTCAAAAAACAATGGAACCGCACAATTTTAGGTTCAAAGGACATTCACACACATGACCAAATATGAGTTTTTAAGTTTCAAAAGTCAGTTGAGAAACTGAAGCCATCAAACAATATAATTACTAAAACCACCATTGAGCAATAAACAAAGACAACAGGAAAATACAGTCGAATCCGGTAAATTGGACCGAAACAAATCCTATTAAATACGTGTAATGTTATTCGCTTATTTGGACCAAAAATCCGATAATCGGACCAAATAACGTGTACAGTATGTAATATTCTGTACTGCCACCTACAGGTCTTTGCCTAACATTTCCATTTACTACAAAAAACAAGCCACAAGTCGCCACTTAGCCACAG
>JAVSBV010034274.1:0-11517 GCA_033117975.1 Parotocinclus spilosoma | reverse complement strand
TAACTAAATAAACACCAAAAGTATATTAAATTACATCAAAACCAGGTCAATAAATAAATAACAAATTAATAGTAAAAGTTAAATTAGAAATAGAAAAATTTGAAAATGAACTAAGTTATAAAACAAAATAGATTATAAAATGAGTTCTTAGTAGTGGGAGGTCCTTGGCGGCACATCGTCTCCTAATGAATAACCAAATAACTTTTAACTTTTACGTTTCAGAAAAAATGCCTAAATTAGCAAGAAAATTCCAGAGAGCCCCAGCAAACAAATAGAGATAAAAACCAAGGGCTTGAATTTGGATTCCAATCAATCCTTTAAAGACAAGGAGAAACAAGGGGTTGAAATAGCAGAGAATGTGATATGCTTGGACAGCCTTACAGCAAGAAGGATCTGGGTTAAGTTCTAGAGAAACGAATGGTTTAGAAGGTCGAGGGGATTTGACTTGTTTTTGGCTTGTGCTCTTGTCAAACCTTTGTATTAGACTGTTCAGTGTTATGCGGCACCAACTGATTTAAAGTCCTTTTTCCTTCAATCTACTATGTCGTTGCTCATTCAGTTGACAATGCAATGCCTCACTCTGTAATCAGTGATTATGATGAAGTAGATATCGCTTTGATGTCTGTGGGCAGCAGCCTAACTCGCAGAATTCATGTCCTAGGTATAATGCACAGCTCCGTATTACAGCTGTTCAGCTTTGATATTGGCTGAAGAATGAAGGACGTGGCTGTTAGAAGCTGTATGCAGTTCTATGGCTTAAGATGATTACTGCATAAGCATTCTGAAAGGTGTGATTATGAAAGATCTACGTGTCTCTCAAACACATTGCTTTGGGTAATAAAAGCAGTTGCTTCACCATGGCAATCACTCCATGCTGTTACGTTTCTACTTCCCAACACAAAAACAGGACTTTAATAAGATGCGCCCGCCACATAGTAGGACTGTTATAGTACCACCAGCGCTTGAGATGTCATATTTATGGCAGGAAAATTAAAGAAACATACAAGCATGTGTTTCGTGGGTTTCCTGGAGAAAGCTTTGGATGCTGCCACATGCATGTCTGGTGCATTTACATATCGTTTACACGTAGTTGTTTTGTGATAATACGCTTTGTATTTACATTAGAGTAGCATTAAAAACTGTGACAATGGTAATGTTTCTTTAATGACCATTCCAGTCACCTACCTGTTTCACTGAACATAATGTGGTAAGCGTTGCATATAAATTAAATACATTAAATCTGTAAGGGCATGCCCAAGGGTTCAGTAGTGCCAGTGTTGGATTTAAATCCTTGAATATGCACTTCTTTTGGATTAGTAGCCCATTACAGTCTCAAAGCCTGATTCACTACTGTCCCACTAGGGCAAACTATAAGCAACCAAATTATTTTAGTTTAAGTCTGTTTTTTGCAAAGGCTCTTACCAAGAGAGACTATAATTGTCAGAATGGTACTGCTAGGTCTTTAAACCTGGGCTACATCCACAGGCCAAGCCCATTTGTGTCCAATAGCGTAAAAAACAACAACAACATTATGCCAAATAGGTTTTAATATTGGCAGTTTCTTCCACTAAATTTTAAACTGTTTAAATGCAAGCTCTAAAAACAATAACAATGTAAAAATGACGACATTTTGAGCATATAATGGTCAAATAAATAGCTGTCAAATAGTCTTTTGAATTGGCTTCTTTTTTTTTTTAGAATTTAACAATGAATATTTGTTCGATCCTGACTCTGTGTGGAGTTTGCATGTCCTTTCCATGTCTGTGTGGATTACTCCGGGTACTCTGGCAGCATGATGGCTCACAGCAAGAAGGATCTGGGTTCAATCCCAAACTTCAGCTTCCTCCCACAGCCCAAAGATATATGTTAGGTTAATTGATTACGTGTATATATAATTTTTTTATTTGAATTTTATTATTAGTCTATTTATTTATTGACCTAATTTTGCTGTTATTTAATATACTTTTGGTATTTATTTAATAAACATCTAGGTCCCCTGTTGAGTCTTGGTCCTCCCAAGGTTTCTTCCTACTATTTTAGGTAGTTTTTCCTCGCCACTGTCGCCCTAGGCTTGCTCAACTTGGGATTAGCCTTTTGAGATAATGTAATATTGTGAAGCTGCTTTGAGAAAATGCTCCATTGTAAAAAGCGCTATATAAATAAACTTGAATTGAATTGAATTGAATATATGATAAGTATTGACACCATGTATAGCTGTAACTACAAGTACTGAAACAGGAAACTCCAAGTGGCCTTCCATACTCCAAAGACATGTGTTGGGTTAATTAGTGTAACTAAAGTTTTTGTGTAAGTATGTGTGCCCTACAATGGACTGGTGCCCTGTTTGGGGTTGTTCCTACCTTGTCTAGGCACCAGCTTACCCGTGACCCTGACCAGGATTAAGTGGGTATCATTATTTGTAAATTATGCTTTAGTCATATATTTGTATATGCTTGTGCTGTTTAAGTTCATGCTGTATTTTAAAGCAAAGTAAACCACTTCTCTGACCATCTGTGGCCCACTTTAAGGCCTTGTGGCTAAACACAACCATTGGGATATTATTGTTAAGACTTCAAACCAAAGTAAATCTTTCTGGCTCTCACATACTGTATTTTTTTTATCAATGTAATAATCTCACATACAATATGCATTCAACTGTTAAATAATCTCTGTGTATTGATGTGGTGCAATAAGTTTGATTGACATGAAGCCCATTAGCATAAAATTTGTCCAGCATGAGAAAGAGCTGAGACGGCAGGGATGCACCAGCAGCTGCTTGGTTGATTATGTGTAAAGCTGTACTGTTTCCTTCTCACCACATTATATTATGTAAGAATAAAAGGAATAAGGAAAGAAAAAATGGGCAGCATATAGCATTATGTTGTGGATATGCTCTTTAAACCTTAAGCATGCCAAACTCAAAACATCATCTCATTCCTCTGCTGTGCTAAAACAATACTGACCACAGTGAGCCACGGTCAGGTCATTTGTGGGCTAGCCTAACAGTATATAGACTGAACAAAAACCCCTACAGGCTCATTGTGGGTTTATGGATGTGGGTTCACAGTGGGCTAATTTATTGGCCAATATTGGGTTATCTCCGGACTAGCCTAGTTCACACAATCCACAGACAACCCTCACTGGTCCCACACAGGCACACGTGGAGGGTTCAATCCATTTAAATAATGGCAAATGAATGTGCACAGATTTAGACAATGCATGGACTGTGTCCTTCACCAGTTGCGTTGCTGAACATGCCACTAATCTTTTATTACGTTGATTTCATGTATAGAACTGTGCAATAGTCTTTTAATTTGAAGCTTGATCTGGAATGTTTTTTATTTTTTAAAGGTTGCGATATTGATCACAGGATTTTGTCTGAGTACTGAATTGACTTTACGGTAAAAAAAGGTTTGCTTGTTAAATATGAAAAGCTTTTATGTAAATGTTTTGTTAAATAGAAAATCTAGTGGCTGTTTTAGAACATTTGGAAGTGTTCATGGTGGGAGTTTGGTGCCAGTGGTTAGAGAGGCTATTTATTTTTCTATTTAAATTCATGTTTGATCTAAATTATCATCCCACCTGTTAACTTGTCTAAAGGAGGACAAAATAGTTCCAGGGATGCAGGAAGATTGTAAATAAAGTAGCTATTCTTAAAAACACTGTGCATTTTGATAGTCTGGAAAAGTGGGCATTAAGTGAAAATATCTCAGAAACTTTAAAAAAGTGCTTATAGTGCATCTCAATGAAAAGACTTGTATTGTCTTAACTTAATTCAATTCTAATTCAATTCAATTCAAGTTTATTTATATAGCGTAACATTGTCTCAAAGCGCCTTCATAATATTACACTGTCTTAAAAGGCCAATCCCAAGCTGAGCAAGCCTAGGGCGACAGTGGAAAGGGAAAACTCCCTTAAGTGGTAGGAAGAAACCTTGGGAGACTAACTATCACTTGTCTTTTTTCACCATTTTCAAACCTTCCACGAGCTCTCCTGGGGTGTGAATTGGTGCTCTGGTGATCTAATTATGGCAGTTACTATCAAAGAAAAGAGGTAACACAAGTTCCATTTAATTATAGCTAATATTAGGCTTATATATAATATTCTAAAAATAATGAGTTTCTTTTTTACTTAAACACGACTTCTCGACAAGCATTTTAATTACTACTGGATGAGAAAAATTGCTATCCGTGCAACCCCTAGTTCACAGCAGACATGTTAAGCTGAGTCTACAGATTTATCCTTCAAAGTTACATGTTTTATCTGAGATGTGAATTCATGCTTTCGCCGCTGAGAATTTTACAACATGCAAACCATTGTCAGCTTGGTTCTCCCCTTTCCTAATACAGGTGAACCCCAAACTTAAATTTGCGTACTATCATCTTGTACTGTTTTTTAGCACTTGCTAAGGCTAGCAGTGCTGCTTGTGTCTAAATTTTCATCGGCTGATGCAAGGGCGATGATTTAACTTGATCGGCAATGCATTTAACAGGCATGCTTTATTGACCAGTTTGGGTTCTTTGCTCCTGACATCTGATACCATTTTTGAGGCATTTTGTATTTTGGTAAATGCACAATAAGTCTCTCAAAATATAGAATTGGGGAAGCGGTTAACACAACAAATGAGCTTAGCCCACCTGATATAAAAAAATGCATTCATTTTATTTTATATTCATATTTTATTCAAGTTTTTTTAATACTAGGTAGATTTTGGGAGATACTACCATGTACCACAGTGAGAACCACTGCTTTAGATCATAAAATTCTTCATATGTGCCAACTGTAAATCCAGATTGTAAATCCTGCCTCCAGGCAATTAATCAATTAACGCCGGACAACGACCTTATCTCAGAGATACTAAAACAAAACAAACTCTTCAAAAAACAACAATGTGACATCACATATTTTTGGATCCCCAGTCACACTGGAAATGAAAACGCAGAGGGGGTAGATAGAATAGCCGACACAACTTAAAACGTCACATTTCCAGTCCCTCAAACAGACCTATACATCATCATACATCAATATATACAAGTCCAGGAAAGATAATGAACTTCCTATCCTGCCTCAGTATAAAACATATATTGTACCTCTGCCACACTCCAAACCATTTTAGACCTAATCTTGCCTGGCAGTTAATAACAAGCTTATTAATATTAATAAATTTTAAAAATAAATTTTAATTTTAGTAAATTAACATATTAATAAATTATCACCATTCAAGACTTCTGCTCTGCTTAATAAGGTTTTTATTTAGTCTTTTTGTTTTCATATTCAATTTCGGTTATGCCAACTTTATTCTATGTTCTTTATGAATTCTTGCAAATAGATAAACAAACTCGTACAGGTTTAAGGCCTTAGAACTCCATGACTCAGTAGATTCTTTCAGTACCATTTTCACAATTTTAAGAACTGGGACAGAATGCAGAAGAACTTCTTCCCACAGGGCATCTGAACATTAAACCACGGTAGGTATTTGTTTATTTGGATGATTTAACGTCCCTGATGCCATCAGTAGCACAAAAGTTTATGTCTATACACAAGATTACATCAAGGGGTGGAGGCAAGCTTGTTGTCACAGGGATACTGGATCCCGCTGGCCCGCAAACGAGGCTCATACAAATCCAAAGCTAAGCCATTTGGCAGAGAACTCTAACGCACAAAACAGAATGCAGAAAACACAAAAATAAGCCATTACATCTCAATTACCATATACTGCACAGGTTTAAATCTTGAATGAAATCTCCCCTGGGTACCAAAAAAAAACAATTGCCAAGCAATGAGTCACCCTTAAGGGACATCAAAGATACTTGAGAGTTTTGAATATGGCTAGGTCATATCCAGATCATGCATGCTGTAATTATTACAGTAAGCAAAATTAATAGCTTCACATTGTTGTGACAGCAACTCAGCCTGTTAGCCAGCTACAATAACCATCTGTAGCTCCCTCAAGTTAACAATGTTAATGCAAACAGTAAGATTCAGCCTATTAATGCCAATCATTTTGAATAAAATTAAAACTTTAAGGTCAAAACATTGATTTATTAAACTGAAATGTTATAAATTAACATATTATATGCCAGGTTTAAAGAAACAACGTCAGTTTGATTTCAACTTGATGTGTTTAATAGGTTAGGTTCTTTTAAAGAACTACAGTGTCCCCTGCTAAATATTCCAGCATATTCCAGTGGAACTTGTTTTCATCACTGGTCTGTTGATCAAAGCTGTTTTATGCTTATTATTCTGCTATGGCAGTGGTTCCCAAATTGAAGCTATTGTAGGGGGGAGCACAGCAGGGCAAAGGCAATTTTGTGAAAATGTGTTGAAAGCAGAGAATGCTGCCACACAGTAGAACTTTAAGAGACATACTGTATGTCATTTTTAATAATTTAACTATAAATGAAAATCTTTGTCAGTAAAACATGGTAAGGGCAGTAGCACAATGTAACTGAAATCAATTCACTTGAATATTTAACCTTTCCATGCAAATACAATGGACTTATATATTCTAATAAAAAAAAAAAAACAATCATGTTATCTCTTGACAATGACGTCAAAATGAGGCACACAGGAAAATTTCGAAAAAGAAACTCCTTCGTTCCTTTAGGGAGAACTCAATTTTCATGAGTCGAATTTGGCATTCTGCAACATTTTCAGGGACTAGCTGTGGTTGTTTTTTGTCAAAGGTACAACTTTAAGAAAACAGTTGCCTGAGTGTCAAAGCAAATCTTTTTGTCACGTTGAGTGTATAGCACCAAAAAAGACCAGTAGCACACCTGGACACAAGACAAGACAACTGGGTCACAGTGGACACAAGACATAACATTTTACAATACAAAAATTTGTTTGGGACAGCAGATATTTGGATAGTAAATTTTGGGCCAGTTGGAAAAAAGGTTAAACTCCATTTTATGCAATAGGAAGGTTCCACCTTGTTTGGAGTGTAGTTTGGAAACAAAAGGTGTGTGCTTGTGTATGTATGTGTGTATATGTGTATATATATATATATATATATGTGTGTGTGTGTGTGTGTGTGTAAATATCTTTATTTACAAAAAGGGGATGCGACTGAATCAGTTTGAGAAGCAATGGTCTATGGGCAGACTGTTTAACCTTTTTCATCTAATAAACATTTTCCATAAATATTTCCATAATATTACAGAATAAAGTAAAATAAAATAAAAGACTCTACAGTATCTAATCGTTTCATATGCTTCTACACAATCACCATTTTATCAACAACTCATAGGAGCCCTATAGTCTATCAAGGCTGGAGTAAAAGCAGTTTATAAATAGCTACAGGGAGGACAGACTTCCGTAGACTTCATTTGCGTTGTTGATCGGTATGGGCCATGCAGCAGTGGTCCACAGATAAATATGTAGTGAGCTTCCCCAGCGGGCCAAACTTGCTGACCGAAAGATCATAAGGATTTCGCTTCTGTCCAGTGGGGATGATTGTAATACAGGGAAAGGTTAATAAGCAAAGCACTTGCTGTTTATGCTGTATTTTTCTTCTTAACTCTGCATGGCATCATACCAACATCTGATGTTGTCAGCATGCCAATGTCCAAAACACAATTTGCAGGTCTTTGCTAGATTTTGCTGGCAGGGTTCACGATTAAAAACAAAAATCAAGTGTTGTTCTGAGAGTTTCACTTATTAGACTATTTAGTGACACTGTAAACACTAAACCACATACACACATTTACAGTGCATAATGGAATGTCTTTCACCCTTGTAGGCATTCCTTTTTAAATAATCACAGGGCGGGGTAGGGGTCATGGTTGATGCATCAAGGGATGGTCTGTTCACCTGGTTTCTTTCTCCATCAGAATGTGTGAAAGACGTCCTGGCTGGAAGACTCTACATTGTTCCTATGCCACCCAGCCCATAGCAACATAGCATTTTTTTTTTTTTTTTTTTTTTTTTACAATGACACCGAATGTATGCAAATCCCTACATGAAGGGACAAACAACATTGCAATGAAATTCATTTCCTGTACCTAAGATGTAAAAGGATACAATTCAGTCCAGTAGAATCCAGTGGAATCCAGTTACTAATTTGTACTGAATACGAATCAGTGTTCAACAAAACTTCCTAATTAAGTCATTCTCCAACACTTTATTCAGGAAAAAAATATGATCTATAGTGCTTAGAATCTTGTCTTATTTACAACATACTGCACAAGCTTAGGCACAAAAGCTAGTATTTCTCTTGTACAAAGAACCACTGCAGCATAATTAATCTTTTTTTTGTCCTATGGTCCATTTCTTTTCCAAGAAATCGCAAACGGGTTGTTACTGAGAAAAATAAGTTGACTTGAAAATGATACGTTTGCTCAATGGCTCCCCGGTTGACAAACTAGTGTTATAAAACCACACAATGGGTAATGTCTGATAAATCAAGATTTTCACAAAACCTACTAAAAAACATCAATAACTTTTATATTTTATTAGGCTCACTGAACAGGTGTATTGCACAGTTCAGTTGTGATTATATGCAGTCTTACCCTTATAATTTGTTTTAATGGGATTTATTGCCAGTGTCCCCTTGTGACAATTTGATATTGCTTTTCACTGCATTTCCGGGTAACTGACCCATATGTGTAAAGGAACAGCCCAGGCCACCAAGTATGAGCCTTCAAAAGTCAACAAGGAAAGATGGAGCATTAGATGGCGACTGCTAGGCAAAATTGTTTTTAGTTAACATTGGACAATCGTTTGTTATTAGATGGGTATTAGTATGGAGTTTGCCCCTACGAACAGTGCTACAACAGCCATTGTTCTTCTAAACTTTACTCTTGGTTTTCAAACATGACTGTGAGATCGGCTTCTGATATTTCACATTAAGCTCTGCCTCACATTTGGTATTCCAGCGCATCTTCAATGTGTTTGATGGAGTTGAGGTCAAGGTTATGTGCAAACCATGTGGAGAATCCAGAAATGTATGATTTGGATTCTGAATACGTTACAAGTGAGTTTTTTCAGCGATAGCAGAGCTTAATAATTAGAAAGGGTTTCCACAAACTTTTGTCTATAAAGTGTAAGTAGTGAATGGTGACTCAGAATTCACAGACAAAGAGGTGAATGATACCCAAGATTTTGATGGCTTTCTGCTGGAGAGAATTGTCTGGATGTAAAAGAGGAGGTAGGAGCGGTGGGGTAATGGATGGTGTTACATACACAGAATGTAACGTCTTTTGAATGTCAAAACTAACATTTAACTGTTCATCTGAGGGAATTTCTTGGGGTAGCTCGTATTTCTAAAACAAAGCGAGCAATAGTAGAAGTGTACTGGATGCTAATAGGAGTGGATTGCCACGTGCTGTTGATATAAAAGTCTCAAATTCTAATTAGACTGTTCAGACTTTGAAGAACTTTATTGTAGTTCTTGGTATTGTGCCCCTTTTCTCGCATGTTCAAACCGCTGAACTGGGAACAATTGTACTTCTTAGAATGTCGGTTATATGGACATAGATATACATGCAGGCACATTATATACTTTTTATATCCTAATAATTATGTCCTAATTCAAATTAACTACTTTTTCCAGCATATATTACCCTGAGGTATGCAAGCTTGGGTGATTGGTCCAGTGGTAGTGACACGTAAAAAAAAACAAAACGAGTAAATGGACTGAAGGTGAAGTTTAAGTTTGATTGACCCCAAATGCAACGGAGGAGGTATATTAACAAGCATGTGAGTCATGTAAACGAACCTTGTGCAACTTCGGTAATTCGGGAGCAAGTGGCTTTAAACTACAGAAATCAGTGGAACAATGTAAGTTCTCAGAGGAGCTCAGCAGGGGTAACGTCCTCCTACATTTGTCCCTAGAACTGTTTGCTGCTAAAGTGTCAATGACCACATAGCAGAAATGTATCAGCTTTTATGCTTTTTTATGAAAAGACTCAGTGTCTAATCAAACCATGCCTTTAATCATTTACATATGTGCCTCAGACATTACTGCATGCCAATTTTTTTTGTCATCAGTGAGTATACATTATATAACATCTAATGCATTATATAACAGCTCTGCATCACCACAGAGAAGTAGCGGTTCGAATTTGGGATCATGGCAGACTGTACCAGCTCCACTTCGGCCTTCACCATGGCAATTGCTTATCACGTTTAGGTAGTTTTTCCTTGCCACTGTCTCTCTAGACTTGTTCATTTGCTGCTGTAAGCCCCAGATGTTGTAAAACTGCTTTGAGACAATGTCCTATTGTACTAAAGTGCTATAAATGTAATTTGATGCAAAGGACTTAATTTAAAAGAAAGCCACAAATGGACAACTATGAGTATTAAGACCTATGCGTATTTTTTTTTTGTATAAAGACCTATATAAAATGCTGAGTTTTATATTTTATATGATTTCTTTCTTATGTGAAAGTGCATTTCACAGATGCCTCCCATCTGCATGAAAGTGCTTGGTTTCATTTATGAATTCTGTACAAGTTTGACTCCATTTGAATTATTGAATGTCTTTTAACAGCAGGAAGCTTCCCACTAAGACCCTCTGGCTATTCAGGCCTCACGACAGCAAAGCTGTGATTACGTACACTGGGAAGTGTAATTACTTACCTCTGATTTCAGTCTGTCAATGTTCTTCTTTATCAAAGCTTTGTAGCACTGTGAACTAATATAGATTAGCTTGCGCAGATCATTCTGAACATTGTCAGACATTGTCAGACCTCCTGGTGTCTGACCGATAACAAAAAAAAACAAAAAACGTGTGATATTCATGGTCTATATGCGTGATTGTGTCTAAATCCTACAAAACCAAAAACTGTATCCAGAGCTTGCAGTGTATCAGTTTTACATCTAATATATTCAGAGTTTACCAATTCAAGTCCTTCTGAGGTTTACAGGGCTTTCTCAGCACTCATTTCATGTGTAATTATTATTCATAAGCAGAGCCGCGCATAAAAATTAACATTTTAATGCGCATCTAGACTGGTGTATATAAAAGATCCATATTAAAACATGGGAACGTGGGCTCACACTGATCAGCATCAGCAGTTTCTAACATGCTCTTATGCATAAAAATGCAAAAGAAAATGTATGCTTATCATAAATGTTGTGGGTATTCATAAATATTACTGTATTATTAAGCCTGAGACCACTAGGGAAAATACTCAATTCAGTCTTGTAGAGAAGGAAGTAGGATAATAACCAAAAACACACCTCAGCGTTTTGCAACAGCTAATTAATGGCCAATGAAAAACAACCTCTTACTTGAGGGAATCATGGCTAGTAAGGGAATCAAGGTTCTGCAACAATCTCTGCTGGACATGAGCTTGACTGGCTTTCCATCCGTGTGTTATTTATACAACATACAGGGGTTAGACAATGAAACTGAAACACCTGTCATTTTAGTGTGGGAGGTTTGTGATGTATCAAGAGTAATGTCAGCATACCACCAAGAAGGACGAAGCACATTTAACAGGGTTAACTGTGGACGCAAGAGGAAGCTGTCTGAAAGGGATGTTCGGGTGCTAACCCGGATTGTATCCAAAA
>JAVSBV010034263.1:0-11517 GCA_033117975.1 Parotocinclus spilosoma | reverse complement strand
GCTGGCAACGGTGGATGGCACGGTGGATTGTGTTCACTGACAATGCTTTCTGGAAGTATTCCTGAGCCCATTCTGTTTTGATAGAAATCAATTGTTGAAATTGACTTTTGGCTTTTTCATCACCTGTACCGCCGTAGGCATTGTCAGGCACATGTGCAGTTGTGAATGTTATCTATTTTCTCACAGCTGTTTTTTAGCACTTAACCTACAGTGTAAAATAAAAAAAAATCTTAAATAGCGAGCAGCTTCCTCTTTTCTAATCTCTTGCCATTTGTGATTAGAAATACACTTAGCACTGAGTTTGTTTCATTTAAAAAAAAATCCAATTCTATTATTTATATTCACTTCACTTTTTTTAACATTCTACTATTCAACGTAAAAAGTTATTGAAGATTGAATGTATGATTTACAATGGGAAAATAAATAGTTAATTCACTGCAAGTTTGATGACAAAATCTAGCACAAATCCAGAAAGAGTGCTTCATATATTTGCTGTGTCAAACTTTTTTTTAGTTGCACTTTTGTATGTTGCTCTGTGAAATTACTATAAATAAATTACATTGTATAATTTTAGAATACTTAAATAAAAAATAAAAATTTTATTTATATTTTTATTATATCATATTATATTTTATTGCATAAAATAAGTATTTGATCACCTACCAACCAGCAAGTAGCTCTCACAGACCTGTATTAATCACTCATTATTTGTATTAATTGCACCTGTTTGAATTCATTACCTGTACAAAAGACACCTGTCCACACACTCAATCAATTACACTCCAACCTCTCCACCATGTCCAAGATCAAACAGCTGTCTAAGGACACCAGAGACAACATTTTCGACCTGCACAAGGCTGGGTTGGGCTACAGGACAATAGGCAAACAGCTTGCTGAGAAGGCAAAATCACCATTATTAGAAAATGGAAGAAACACATTTTTCCTCGGCCAGGGGCTCCATGCAAGATCTCACCTCGTGGGGAAAAGGGACACACAAGGTAGAGCTTTTGGTATGAACTCCACCTGCCATGTTTGGAGGCAAAAGGATGAGAACCCGAGAATGATGGGGTTGGAAACATCATACTTTTTGGGGTGCTTTTCTACAATGGGGACAGGACAATTGCACCGTATTGAAGGGAGGTCATGTATCATGAGATTTTGGCCAACAATTTCCTTACCTCAGTAAGAGCATTGAAGATGGGTCATGCTGGGTCTTCCAGCAAAAAAATAACCAGAAACACACAGCCAATGCAACAAAAGAGTGGTTCAGTTTTCTAGATACTGTCTTTCACAGTTAAAGTGTACCTACAATAAAAATGACACTTCTCCATTCTTTGTAGGTGGGAAAATGTGCAAAATCGGCAGTGTTTCAAATACTTATTTTCCCCACTGTAACTAATATTTTAGTGTATGGTGGAACACATTGTTAGTGTATGTCTGCAAATACCTTACAATTATCAGACACCACAACTTAAATAATAACAGACAAATGAATGAATATTAACGTTAAAACTTTCCTAATACATAAATAATATAACCATGGCCATCTGTATTTTCTAACCCTCTGTTACTCACCAAGGAGCACAAGGTTGCAGCACATGTCCTTCACTGGCTTAATGTGTATTGTACTCCCTGTAACTTCCTCAATACTGACCATCAAAGAGTGTGGTTGGCCCTCTGGAGGCCACAAGAGTCGCTCAGGCTATTATCACCCACTTTAGGATGGCCCAAATGAGTCATAACACAGCCTCTGCCCTTGAGTGGACCACCAAGAGAATACCCTAGCCTAAACAAACTCAGTCTGCTGCCCATCTATTAGAATCAATTAAAGTGAAGCACATCATTCCCTAATGGTAGTGACCTCTTTTAGCAGGATAGTGTGCTTTAATAGATCAGACCCTGCAAATGCTTGATGATGTTGTTCTGGGGGATTTGGTGCTCAAGTCAACACCTTGACCTCTTTGTAAAGTTTCTCCAAAAGTTCTGAAACACTTTTTGCTGTGTGGCATGGCACACTATCCTGCTGAAAGAGGTCACCGCCATTAAGGAAGTACATGGCCATAAAGAGGTGTATTTGGTCTGCAAAAATGGTTATATAGGTGGTACATGTTTAAATAGCAGAATATTTCCCAGACTAATGTCAGTATTACCCGCTTTACCTGCCAGTGGTTTTAATGGTATGGCTGATCCCTTTGTGAACTTGTGAAGTTTGAAGGTAGATAAAAAATGTAATACATCATAAAGTATTTGGGAGGTATTATGGAGAAATATCTGTGCTACTAAACATATATTTTATATGTCCTCACATATAAGATGGGTAGGCAAATTTTTTAAATAGAAGTCTTCACAGTGCGATCTATGACTGCCTGCTGAAGGTAAATGAACATGACTTGTCTAGATTAATGTGTGCAATTCCAATATAAAAATAAATCAAAAGTAAATAAATATGCTCTATGTTGTAGGGAAATAAAACAATTTAACAAGCCACCTCTGGTATAGATAATGCCAGCAGAAAACTATTTGGTGATCAAGAACATTACATACCAGAACTTTCCCATTGTGTTTGTCTTGTCTTGCCAGGCTGACTCCCATCCACTCATCATCTCTATCGCCTTGGCATGTCTTCCCACAAGATTCCCTTGGCTTGTTCCCTGCAAAAGACAAATTGCCTATTTAGGGAGCCACAGTGATAGGAGGCATATCTCTTTTTACACTGATCTCATGTCAAATTCACCATACTGCGTACAAACCACCTCTTCTAATAGTATAATTTGAAATTAGAAATAAAATCAAATTATTCAAATAAATGGTTCTAATACTGATACCACTGATTCTAATACCATTTTAACACAGTTACATATTATTATCTGTCTCATGTCTCATTATGGGTTTGTGGACTTTTGTTTGTCCAATTTCCAATGCACATTTACAGATTTCTGTACTTCTAGGTTTTCTTTGTTGGATTTAAGGTTAGTCTAGATTGGGATTGGTCACCTGCTACATCTTTCCACCAAAGCACAGTCACAATATAAAGTCCTGACTACCAGGATGCAAACTAGCAATCAATTTCAACATATGCAACAGCCACACAAGCAAATCTTAGAAACTTTGTTTAAACACACATTCCACTTCCCCATGCAATGTCATAAGATACTGATGACTGAAGATACTGCCTCACAGAGGATGTTAATTGGCTAGATACATTCTTTGCATGCAATTTAACAGCAAGGCAGTGATGTGTGAAAACTTGTAAACCACTTAGAATTTCCTGTATTTTATAAACCATCATATTATTTTCATAAAAAGACTAAAAGTAAATAAAGAGAATCCAGTTGAAACAATATGCAATATTATAATTGATTATTAATTTACTAAGGAAAATCTGCCAACATTTGGGAAATAATCCAATCTGTGAATGACAGTAGTATATGAACCTATGGGTTTGACATTTTATTTAAGGGTGAACTTCAGGTGGCTACAAACACATCTCTAACAGCGTTTGGACTTTTATCTAACTTTGAACTACAAAATGTTGTGGGTGTTAAAAGGACAGTAGCATGCTGTTTAAATACTTATTACATATAAACTAACACACAGTATTAGTTTCAAATGCTTCACTGACACTATACATATCATTGTTGTAAATATCAGAAAAAGCACTCAAAATTAAAGATGATGTATCTTGGCATTAATTAGTGTCCTCAGTTCCCAAACGCTTATTGAGTGTTTTTAAAAGGTGATGTAACACAGTGGTAACATGGCCTTGTCCCAACGTTTTGGAACATATTGCAGGCGTCAAATTCTAAATGAGTGAATATTTGCAAAAATCAAAAAAGTTTATCTGTTCGAACATTAAATATGATACAATCTTACAGTCCAAGCAATCCTGGGTTAGGGACCTTGCTCAAAGACCAAACATTGGTAATTTGGCAAAGGTGGGTTTTGAATCCTTGACCTTCTGGTTTATAGTCCAGTAACTTAAGCATTAACCCAACACAATACCCAGAATGTTCAATCCCATGCCTGCACCTCAGCTAGCATTGCTCTAAAATGTTGAGAAAAAAATACTGAGAAATATTCAGAACATCAGTTGGCCAGTGCTATAAAAACAACTCAACATTTTCAAATACCGGTATCTGTTTCCTAATAAATCAACAAAGTATCTACCATAAAGGTTTCTAAGTATTATTCGGATGGTACTTAATGCACATTTGGGGTAATTTTATTTTTTACAGGTGCTGCTCTATGATTTGTTTTTCAGATCTGCCATGTCTATTATTACCCCCTCCAACCTGTAGAAAACTATAGGCAGAACTAATTACTGTTATCAGCCAACTCAACAGTGCTCTGACAATTTTAGTCTTGTACTTCTAATCTGACAGGCAGATGACACTGTGCATTAGAAAAAATTAAATCTGACGAAAAAAACAAAACCATTAATAAGTGTTCCTTATGTTCACATTTACTCATGTCATTGTATAATAACGTTTCAGCATTCCAGACCTTTTTTTTAATAAGAAATGCAGACCCTGTGCTTCAGACCAAGGACAAAAAACAACAAGTCCAAAAGCCAGGGTCTGTAATGATAGTAATGAATGTAATGAATGTTATTTTCACAAATGTTATATTATCCAATGGCAACATAAATGCTGGAAACTGAGATTATAGAGTAGCATTAATTCCTTTAATGTTTGAATCTTGTAAGGTCCTCTGTTGCAACATTACAACATCACTTTTAGCTATACCAAAAACAAAACTGCAAAAATAAAAAAAAATTTGTAAAACAATATTTACATAGTTATTAGGTCTTATTGTTTAGCTTTACAATTTCATTGGATGGCAAATGTGTAAATAAGCCTGACCATGAGACCATGAAGTAATACAGCCATTTTATGTGATTATTAGAATGTCAATGAACACGCAATTACTACATTATAGGGGAATGCATGCACCAACTTAGACTTTTAGTTTGTTATTTCTTTGTTGTAGTTAAACAACGTTGGGTAAGGATGGTAGTCAAAATGGCATGTGTGAAATGCTTATTACTACCAGACACAATGTATTTGATTCATTGATTCGTTGCAATATCTAAATTTTGTTTTTAGTTTAGAACAGATTTGAGTAATTCAGAATGAAAACATGATTTATTGTTGTGATATTTCAAGCCCTTCCAGTGGCTGTATTTGAAACTTTGGCTGTATTTTATCTGTAAAAATACATATACAGCTGCTTTTATGGGCTTTCTTTGCTCAAACATCTGAAGTCAGACACTGGTTGTGCAGGATGGTTTGTATGGGTGAAGGGAAAGGTGTGAATATTCTTGACTGTGTTCTTGACCTGTAAGTATGGAATTGTTCTGGACTCTGTTAATCTAAGTGGTCTGGGTGTTCCTTTTAGTATGTTGGTTTAAGTGGTCACATAGGAAACGTCTTTACACTGAACGACATCATTGAATATGTCCAAACCAAAGTGCGCGACTTTGAAATGGAATCAGACACCAGCGAATCAAGTGACGAAGAGGTGGATGAGGATGCAGGCCCGGTAGGTGAACGGATTCAGACACCCACTGATTGCCCAGCTGATGATGAGAAAGTTGAGGCAACCAAACCAATCCAAACAACTCATCGGACTATGCCCCGGGAATGATATCGCTAGCTGAAAAAGGACTTCAGTAGTCAGTGTACTGATTTTTCTGGTCCAGTGCAGCGCCAAAGAGAGGGCGACGATCTTTAGGCAGGAAAAGTCCTATATCACCAGTGACAAAACGGAGCCCTTTGACTTCCATAACAGTCATACCACAGAGAGCTGTGACTGCTCTGAGGAGGTTATATGTACCACCAGTGCATGTGTGTAAGGACATAATCACACATTCCCTCTTAAAACAAAGAGAGGACACTGCAGACACTGCGATAAAGGCTACACCAATACACTCTGCAGGAAGTGTGGTGTGCGTCTATGCTTTCAGATGAATGGAACTGTTTTTTTTTTGAGTACCACTGTACATAAACACAAGTGGTTATCACTGTCGACTCCCACTAATACGGGTTCTGCCAGCGTGTCCTGGGTCTGCACCAAAGTTTTCATTCTATTATTTTTTTTTGCTCAATAAAGTTTGATTCATAAAAGTATGACTGCTATGACTGTGATTATTAATTATGATATTCACTGTTAAAGAGTTTTTTAAGCAATCCACAATGCAAATCAACCCATAGCTGTTCAGTATATTTGTTTTGACAGCGTGAGTGCAAATACACGTATTCTGCTCCTATCCAGGCCCGATGTTGCAATATTGCAACATTTCTGTAAAAACATAAAAATTTTGGTAACCCTTCAATTTCTGCATGAGAGGCCCCCTTTAACATCATAAGAGAGGTGAAATTTTTTTTTGCTCTTTTTTTCTATTTTTGGGTTTTACAGGGCTAAGGAGGAAGAGTTCTAGTTACATCCAAGCATTTATCAACAAGATAAAATTGCTTCTATACATTTCAATACTTTCTCACACATTTGGTCTGGTCTTAGCTCCTTAAAGGCTCAGCTTTTTGTGGACACTGCCTTAATACACAATCATAGTTTTAATCACTTGTTTAAATCACCTGTTTAAAATCATAATTATTTAATCATAATCATAATTTATTTTTAGCCATAAATTGCCTAAGCCTCAACTCTTAAAAAAATGTGCTGCAAGGCCTGAAATCCATGAATGGATGTTTATTAACAAATAAAGAAGAAATCACGGAACTGACCGAAGCGCCAAAAGGAGAGCATATAAGCTCGGGGCGCGCTTGTAGGCGAGTGTGAATAACACACAAAAGGCGCCAAAGCGCCAGAACACGAGAATTAACTCGGGTGCGCAAGGAGCGAGGACAGATCGCAAGAGGTTCCGAAGCGGCAGAGGGTGAGCGCGAGCTGACCCTCAACACCCGGCTGAAGTGTTCAAAAACTACGAGGTCAACTAAGGCCTTCTTATTTTGTTGAACCTTCCAACTCTTTAGAGGAAATAATAATAGATTTAACCAAAGCATAGATATGTACAATAGAGGATATGTCATGTGTCATCATTCTCCTAAGCCAATACTCCTAATCATGCTCATAGCTACTGTATTGGACACCCACCACCACCCCCAACCCATACACACCCCTTAAACATAAGTATGGGCTGGAACATAGTACACAAAAGTGCAAAGGTAACTTCTGCAGGGACAGTGTCTGTTTGCGTTGCCAACTATTGCCACACATTGCATGACACTCTCAATGCATGACGTCTCATTTCTTTTATTTCCTTGGGTAAAGGCAAGGCAGACTCCTTTAAAAATCATGCAAAAGCACACAGGGAGTCACTTTAAGCAAGAGGGAGTAAGGAATGCTTTCCATACTATGAATATTTCATCAAATCTCATTTTGCTTCCATCTACAGTCTTCACAGCAAACGCTTTTGTTTTCTCTTCTGCAGGGTCATGAGTGTTCTGAGGTTTTGGCAAGTAGTCTGAGGAGGAGATGGCTTCCCTCCTGGTCTCCCTAAAGACTGTCAAGGATAACATCAAGTGAAAGGGCTAGAATTGTGAAGGCAGGTTAAAGGTGCATATTAAAAATAGTAAAAACATAGTGAAAATATCCATCTATCAATTACCAGATAGTGTAAATTACAAAAACACAAGAAAGGGCATCTTCACACCCACCATTATTTAGACTCAGTTTATTAGAAACACATTTGAGCCTACTCTTTCATGCAATTATATAATGAGCTAATCATGTGGTAGCAGTGCAATCCATAAAACCATGCAGATACATACCAGAGGCATCAGGTAACAATCACATGAACCATTACAATTTGAAAAAAAATGTCATGTCAGTGAGTTTGTTCATGGCATGAATGTTGGTGCCAGATAGGCTGCTTTGAGTAGTTCTGTAACTGCTGATCTCCTGGGATTTTACACATAATGCTCTCTAGAATAAACTCATAATGATGCAATAATGAAAAATCACCCATTGGGGCCACTAGGAGTACACCCTGAGCAGCAAGGGGCTTTACATAAATCACTTTGCAATCCCCACTCTGGGTTGAACCCAGGCACTCTGACAATGCTGTTTCTAGCAGTTGGTTCTATGCACTGAGACATTGATGCTGCTAATGCATACCGGCATGTTTATTTCTAATTTAATAGCATTACCACTCGTTTTGTTTGTTTATTTGATTTATTTTAATGTCGCTATCGGCATCAGTGGCCATTTCAGTGACACACTCAAAGTTATATCTACACACAAGGTTACAGTCATGGCCAAAATTGTTGACATCTCTAAATTTTTTCCAGAAAATGAAGTATTTATCTCAGAAATTGATTACACTTACAAATGTTTTGTTATATACATGTATATTTCCTTTTTTGTGTATTGGAACAACACATCAAAAAAGCCATACATGATATAATTTCATGGAAAATTCCAAAAATAACAAATGACAAAATTGTTGTTTCCCACAACTTAACATTTGCTTGCGCACCCTTTGAAGCAATAACTGAAATCAATAATTCCTATAACCATCAACAAGCTTTTTGTACCTCTAAACTGTAATTTTATGTCTCTCCCAACAGCAATTTTAAGATCTCTCCACAGGTCTTCAATGTAATTTAGATCCAGACTTATTGCTGGTCACTTTATAACTCTCCAGTGATTTGTTTCCATCCATTTCTGGGTGCTTTTTAAAATATGTTTGGGGTCATTGTCCTGCTGGAAGACCCACGACCTAGGACACAAACCCAGCTTTATAAAACTTGGCACTACATTGTGACCCAAAATATTTTGGTAATCTTCAAAATTGCACACAGTTAAGGCACCCAGTGCCAGAGGCAGCAAATCATCCCCCAAAAATCTCTGAACCTCCACCATATTTGACTGTAGGTAGGCCTCACCCTGTTTTCGGTAAACAATCAATTGATGTGCTTTACCAAAAATCTCTATCTTGGTCTTGTCTGTCCACAAGATGTTTTGCCAGAAAAAAATTGGCTTACTCACATACATTTTGAGAAAATTGTAGTCTAGCTTATTTATGTTTCTGTGTCAGAAGTGAATCCCCTGCCATAGCGTTTCATTTCATGTTTGGTTTCAGGTGTGATTTTTATATTGCACACACCTGTTACTTGCCTGAGGTGAGTTTAAACGAGCATCACATGCTTGAAATAAATGTATTTACCCACAACTCTGAAAGGTGCCAACAAATTTCTCCAGCCCATTTTTGCATGAACCTATATCACGTTTGGCTTGTTTTTCTGATTTTTATGTGTTGTTCCAATACATACAATATATATACACATATGCATAACAAAACATTTGTACTTGCAATACATTTCTGGGACAAATACTTTTCTGTAAAAATGTCAGGGGTGCCAACAATTTCGTTCATGACTGTATATCAGAACTAGTTATATATACACACAAGTGAATGGCAATTTGGAGTAATCAATTAACCTACAAAGCATGTCTTTGGACTGTGGGAGAAAACTGGAGTACCCGGAGTAAACCCACGCAGACACGAGGAGGACATGCAGACTCCACACAAAAAGGACCAGGGCCAATTGAAACCGGGATCTTCTTGCTGTGAATTGGCGGTGCTACCCACCGAGCCATCATGCCACCCTGTACCACCCATTAGAGGTGATAGTCAGGGAAAATAAAGGATAAGATCTTTTATAGGAACTCAACACAGGGAACAAAAAATAAGATCATTTCCCACCAGAGATTGTCTATAAACAAAGGTTTCCACCTTTAACAAATTTTATAACTACCACTACTCCCTATATCAGTGTTGCTGATACTTGACTTGTGAGCAGCAGTTGTTGTGAACAGCAGTGCTACAGCAGTTAATGCTCTGGATTAAGGATGAGATCAGATCCATGGTTCACCAAAAGCACTACCAAGCAAGGCAGGGCCATCCAATTGCTTGGACTCTACACTGTAAGACTATCAGTCATAATTTGTTCTGAATAATGATGTCAGCTCCATGTCTAAAGGTATATGTTATGGCTGTAGGAAAAGGGCCTACGCACTGCCAGCAGGCACTTTTTGTGCTTGTTTCCTTTGCTGAGTGTGGCATCTTTAGTTCTCGGGCATTAGTGTTGATTTTCTTTGTGATAGGTGTGGACTTATTGTTATTTAACTTTAAATTTTATGTGATTCAAATTTAACTTATTTATGTGATGACTATCCAGAGGCTCGGGCAGTAGACAAACAGGATTAAATCAACTGTCTACTGCCTTACAGAACTCATGTTATTGAAATTGCATCTCAGTGATAATCTTAAACATACGCAAAAAGTCTGATTTAATAACCTCATTAACCCATTAAAAACCATGATCTTTAACTAAAACTATGATTACTTTTCATTAGATCACTTTCAAGTGAAACAGTTGATAACTGAACAGTGAACAGTACTGATAATTGCTTGCATATAATTCTAATAGAAGTTGGACAAGACCCGATGGATATTTAGTCTTAAATCAATCCTCCCCACAATTTGGTGGAGCTTTTTTGACAAGGTCTACACGTTACTGCCAATACAAAGCAAATTTGTCTGAAATATTCATTATTAATGTAACTGATCCACACTGCCCTACACACACATTCAAAGTTACTTCAGGAATTTGAATGTGTGTAATTTTCTTTCCTGCTCAGTAGTTTTAGCAGACCAGGCTTTTAGTATTGTTTAACTGTAGATTTGAGTATTCACTTGAAAATGAGTAACGCAAAGTAAAGTAAATAGCAGACTTAAGCGCAGTGTTGCAGTCATGCAGGCTTTTAATAACAAAATCGGCAGGCAAAATCACAGGTCAGACAGTCCAAGGGTCATACAGAAGCAAACAGAGATGTCAGGGAAGAGGTAGAGACGAAGTAAGAGAACAGAATACGGGTCAAACAGCGGTAGGACAGCGATAAATAAACTAAGGTGAACGAGGTAATAAGCCAAGCAGCTTAGCAGTGAACTGGTGAAAGTGAAGTGCTTAAGAAGGAGAGGTAAATGAGGGACAGGTGTGTGTAATCAGTAAGGCCAGACTTTTTAAATGCTTGTTCCTTGGATGTCCCTACTTAAGAATCTACTGAGGAGGGAGGGAAAAAAAAAATCAAAAAAATCAAAATAAATCTTTTTGAACACTTTTCAATTTCTTTGAGGACTATGTGGAATCAATACAAGGAAGGGGGAAGAAATAAAAATTATTTTTTATTTAAAAATAAAATGTATTTAACCTACAATTAAATTAAAGTGTTAAAAAAAAATTGGTTAATAACAAAAAAGATCAACAAAAGTAACATAACCTTTGTTGGCAATGACAGAGGTCAAACGTTACCTGCAAGTTTTCACCAGGTTTGCACACACTGTAGCTAATACAGGCGATTCAGTTTAATCGAACCACATCGGGGCGCAATCATTTTGGTAATAACCGGCTGGTCTGATTAAACGAGCATGCCCTATGTTACAAGACGGGATGTGCTATGTAACATATTAAATGTTTATTAAACCTTTATTGT
>JAVSBV010034252.1:0-11517 GCA_033117975.1 Parotocinclus spilosoma | reverse complement strand
GGGAGGGGTGGAGAAAGCAATGGCAAACTACTCCACTATCCTGCCGAAATACTTCATGGATCACATCGATGAAGGATAGAAATGTTTGGAGATCGATGATCCATCAAGTGACCGAGGGTCGGTTGCGACTGCACGGTTAATCCCATTCCATCCATCCTTGCCACTGTCCCCCTAACTTTCTCAATTTGGGGTTCACCCTAAATATTGAAGATATTCTAAAACTGTAAAGCTGCCTTGAGACAATGTTCCATTACATTATATAAATAAATCTGACTTGACCTCACCTCAACCATTTGCAAACAGCCACTTGAAGACCAAAAATGATCAAGGAGTGCCGACTGTTGCTGACATTTCTCCATGGTCATCTAACCTAAATCCTTTCTAGCATACAGTATATGGGGTACATGAAGATATACACAGCCAAGCAATAAATTAGAGCAAAAGGAGCTTTTTGGAATATTGAAATATGATGCTTGTGGAGTCTATTCCATTTCAAGTGCATGCTGTTATTATAGAAAAGGAGGCACATACCAAATATTAGTACATTCTTAGACTTTTTTTAGACTTAGACTTTTATTGTTACGTGCATTGTTATACATGTACAACATACAGTGAAGTTCTTAGTGCAGAGCTCCAGGGTGTTATATGATATATACATAAAAAAGAATAAGAGAAGTAAAATATGTAATAAAATATAAGAACTAATGTGTCTTTCCTGACCTCAGCAGGGAGAAGAGTTCGTGGTTTGGATGGCTTGGATCCTTCACTATTTTCCTGGACTTGGTACAGCACTACTTATTGTAGATGGTCTGCAGAGCTTTGTGTGTGTGATGTGTTCAGCTGATCGCACCACCCTCTGGAGAGCCCCTCTGTCCTGCACAGTGCTGTTCCCAAACCAGGCTGTGACATTCCCAGTGAGAATACTTTCTATGATAGGTTTCTATAATAGATTTCTATGATATGATTCTGAGTCTGAGTTTTACATTTTCACTCAATCCCATAAACTGATTATATGGATTGTAATGAAAAAAAAAAATGAAAAATAGAGTTTTGGCCACCATTGCATTGTTACGAGATGTGGTGGTTTTTGGTAGGACCCAAGAATGTGGGATAGACGAAATCCCACGGCGTATAATAATAATGGGGAAATTATATAGAAGAACTAAATAGGAATAAAGAGTGGAGCGAAAGGCTCCTGAACACAAAAAAAACAAAAGGATGAAAGGACGTGCCACTGTGTTGTGTCCCGACTGGGAGCAATGCGCAAACTGATCACGAGAGGGCACCGAAGAGCCAACGGGGCAGATGTGCAGAGAGCACGATTTGGGACGTCTCCCAAGTGGCGTGGCACGGGCGAAGATGAGCTTGGACATGCATGCCGGGGCGCGTATAATTCAAACGCGCAGCCTGGTGGCCACTCTAGCCGGGGCGTGCCTCATTTCAAGAGGGGAGCCGACTACAGTGAGGCTTGTTGGGTGCCGACGACAAAGGAGCGTACGAGCACGGGACGGCAAACCCTCAAAGTGCCCCTAAAAATATTAAATACCTCAGGGGTTCCCCCCGTATGTGTCCATCTGTATTAAAAGCCCCCGGAGCATAACCACTATTTCTAAAGGTGTGCGTAAGGGCGCTACCACGGGCAAGCGAACCGAATGAAGACGACCTGGCCCGATTCAGTGCTAAAATAGCAGGAGAAGCAGCTGTTTGAAATCAGGTCATAATTTGAATACTGGATATAAACCGCCTCACCGATAGCTCTGTAATGGCGACCGGTGAGGACAGCCGAACACTCCGGGGCAAAAGGTAGGAACCCTAACATGCATGTTTTCTTTTAATATGTTCCAATATTGAAACCTTCACATTTGCAAAGCAAGCCTTTTAGGATCCAGACTACAGGCCCTGGATCATTAATTATGACCCAAAACAAGATGTCCACTGACAGAGGTACATGCTGCTTCATGCTTCATAATCTAATAATGAATATGTGAGAAAGAACACTGAAAACAGGACATTTATTAAAGAACAAACGAGTTCTGTTCTTGGACTAAATTGAATATGCGCTTTAAATTCAGGTCTATTTGATGTGTGTGTGATGATCTCTGGAGACTAAACAGATTCATATGGGACACTGCGGTAGTGCATATTGAAAGATAAATGTAATTACAAAAGAAACCACTCATGCTGGCTTTGCTGACTATAATTAATGGGACAGGTGCAGGTCTGGGAGGAGGGTTTTTAACCTCATATGTCCCCAAAATGTATTTAGATTTGTCTGTATTCACCAAGAGTAACACTTTTTTGTGGAAAAAAAGCCTTTTTGTTGTAAACATCAGTGGTTGGGCAGACTGGGTCAGAGTGAAAAGAAGGTGATTTCTCATTTTCATGGCAAAATTCTCAAAAGATGGTCCAGCCAGTCTCAGAAAAGATGGTAAAAACAAAATCACCCCAGACTTGTAAAAGTATGATGGTCTCAAAAATGCCAGGTCTCACTGTCACATACTTAGAGGCTAGTACTTTTTTCTTGAGTACAGTCTTAAACTATTCTGCCCACCTCTGCTTCTCTTCCTTGCTTCCTCAATGGCAAGCAGCCATGTTTTGATATCAGGTGTTATACTTTCATACTTTCTGCTATTTTGACACCCCCCTCACATATTTTCTCAGTTTGACAAACTTTGGACTTGTAGCTTCTATTCTCCCAGCCCTTGTCATACACATGCTCCTGGATTTAGAATTATGGAATCAGTTTTTTTTATAAATTGGTATTTTAAGCTGTGTACTCTCAGACTTTGAACTCTTCTGACAGTGCCTTGATTTACAACAGACCTGACTGTCTTGTAATGATTCTGTTCCATCTCAGTAATTTTTCTTTAGTGAATACTTCAGCTGAAAACAGAGAGAGAGAGCTTCTGTCAGTATCCTTAAAGCGCAAAAAAAGGCCTTTGGGCTACCAGATAATCACACTGGGTAGTGCTCTCTTCATGTTCTGGACTGATTATCTTTGGGGAATCTTAAAAAAAAAAATCTGTATCACCAGTCTGCAATTCATTAGAAACATGAAAGCATTAGAAACAGAAGCTGGCAGATATGATCAAAGTTAGATACACATTGATAGTCAAGACTGTATGGGATGAACTGATTCAAAATAATGCTAGTTTTCCTGGTTAAGGCTGCCATTTGATCATCTTTGCTTGTTGATGCTTTTGTATCACTTATAGTGTGAACTGCATGTTCTGCTAGAATTAGACTAAAGCTGTGCCCATCAAGAACGTCTTGCTTTTTAGCACAATGACACTCCTTTGGTTTTGCACTTAAAAGCATATGACTGTTTCCTTGCAGGCAGGATTTTAGAATTTGTGGAGCTATCATTCATATTCATGATAACGTTGAGACACCGCAGTTTGCACCTGCTGCCTTAGGCCATTCCATTACCACCACCGTCTTTCCCAGATAACAGACTGTGCATTCAGTAAGGGTTTTTTGTCCATGTTCCAACATCTTGGATTACTGCTCGAGGAATGATACCATGGTTTCCTTACTGTGAATAAGGTGTACCAAAACCACTACTATTCTGTGTGTAATTGTACTGATAAATAATTAAGTCACTGAACTTTTTGAGCCTGGTACTGGTTCCTTAAATGGTTTATAGAAGGTAACAGTGTTCAATGATTAACATTGTTTTTTGTTCGGTTTTATTTTGTGTTGTTTTGTTTAGTTGGGTTAACACTAAATGAAAGTGTAATAAATGTAATGTTTAACAATATTAAAACTGTAGGAGCACAATGACAGTAGTCTGGATCCTATTCTGGTAAATTCGCAGGGTTCAGAAAAGCATGGACGCTGACTGGGGCTTGTTAGGGGTCACTGTTGCTGCATGGGGTATAATCCCATTCAGCCTCCCCTCCATTAGACATGACCAGTGGTAAAGCTGGGACTTAAGCCCAATGCACCACAGTGATGGGCGATTAGAGTCCTAGTGCACAACATGAACAAAGAACTATCTGTATCTGTATCTGGTTACTATTAATATATTTAGTAATATTATTTGAATTATTACACAGAATAATTGCTGCGATGTAAAAATTACTGCTTCAACTAAATATGTTTTGCTTACTATTGATTATTAATTATTCTTCTTATCCAGAGAATAGATTCCCAATTTGAGTCAGATTCTTAATAAGAATTTTTTTCTTATTAAAATTTTTTCTTGTTTTTTATTATTCAATTTTTCTTGCTCATTTGGAGTCTAGAATCTACTTTTGCGAAACGGCCTTTGAGACCATGTCTGACATAAAAAGCACTAAACAAAAAAACTGAACTTACACATAGATATGTTCTCAATTATAATCATAATTATATGATAGTTTATCTAGCTCAAAGAAAACGTTTTAAAAAGCAAAGACTATTGTTAGGGTTCCTACCCTTCGCCCCGAAGCGTTCGGCTGTCCTCGCCGGTCGCCATTACAGAGCTGTCGATGAGGCGGTTTATATCCAGTGTACAAATTACGACCTGATTTCAAACAACTGCTTCTCCTGCTATTTAGATGTGGGTTGTAGCGCTGTTCGGGGCAGATCGTATTCATTCGGTACGCACGCCCGACCACCGACACACTTGCGCCCTTACGCACACCTTTTTCGGGCTTTTAGTGTCAATGGGCGCGAATGAGAGAAACCCCCGATGTATTTAGTATTTTTAGGGTCACTTTGAGGGTCTCCCGTCCCGTTCTCGTGTGCTCCTCGCTCGCCTGAGTTCACGCTCGTCCGTCGTCGGCACCCAACGAGCCTCACTACAGCCGGCTGCTCGCCCTGAATGGGTCGCGCCCCGGCTTGGCTTACTCGCGCCATACGTGCGCCCAAGCTCACGCTTGCCCCCTGGCGCTTCGGTGCCTTTTGTGCTCTTTTGAACCTCACTTCAGTCGGCTGCCCTCTCGTAATGAGACACGCCCCGGCTAGAGTGGCCACCCTGCTGCGCGTTTGAATTATATGCACCCCATCATGGCATTCCCACGCTACATGCGCATTCGAGCTCATGCTCGCCCTCGCCCTCTGGCGTTCAGACTACCTCCCTGCCTCGCCATTTAGGAGACATCCCAAATCGTGCTCTCTGCACTTCTGCCCTGTTGGCGCTTAGTTTAGTTCACACGTTGCACACAGCGGCGCGCCATTTCATCCTTTTGTTTTTTTGTGTTCAGGTGCCTTTCGCTCCCCTCTTAATCCCCTTTTAGTTTTTCTACATTATTTCCCAATTATTATTATACGTCGTG
Source organism: Parotocinclus spilosoma (assembly GCA_033117975.1). NCBI lineage: Eukaryota > Metazoa > Chordata > Actinopteri > Siluriformes > Loricariidae > Parotocinclus > Parotocinclus spilosoma. The sequence continues at coordinate 6,256 of JAVSBV010034252.1, read as the reverse complement.
GGATTTCGTCTATCCCACATCCTTGGGTCCTACAAAAAAACACCACATCTCGTAACAACTATATTTTGATTTTGTATGTCTGTGTGTGCAGTGATTTCAAAAGGCTTACTTAAGACAAGTCTGTATGAAATGTACTTTTCTTTCCCTCTTGGAATGGAATTCAAATCCACAGTGAGTGCTTTATTCAACACTAGAGTGCCTAAAGGTGTTTGTGTGAGTAGCCCATTGCTGATGCAGTAGATGTCTCAAGACTGGTTAAAAAGAAAAGGGCAATCCTGAGCTTGTGATTTTATCTCCAGCACACAGTCAGATCTGGTGGTGTTCTTGCAGAGGCAGATGGCTTCCCCTCACTCATATCAGATTCACAGAGTCGTGTCAATCCTGAGAGACTGTCGACATGAAAGCTCTCGACAAACCCTCAGCCAGCCTTACTGATCCTGAAGCAGTGGCCACAGTTATAGTGTGCAGGATATCTCCTGGCACAGGCTGTGTAATAACTGTATCCAGAACAGCCTTCAAAGGCTTTGGCTTGCTCCGGATTGGTAGGCGTCTGTCTGAGGAACACTTGGCGTGGTTTCTACGGCAGTGCACACGCTGTGCCGCTCCCTCCTGCCACTCCACTCTGAGCTGTGCGAAGATGAGCTAATGAATGCAGGTCCTTAATGCCTTTCACGTTTAACGCACTGCTGCTGTTTCTAATGGACGGTGAATAAGGAGTAGCTTTTCTAGAAACACTCAAAACTAATAACAGGTCAAAAATGTATTGTGAGCGTTTCCTGTAACGTGGCACTCGGTAATTGTGAATTTGACCCTGTGCTGACCACAATGCGATTTAAACATCAAATTATACACTCGTAATTACACTTTAAAAGGAGCGCAAGAGTGAAAAGTCAATACTCTTGCACATTTAGGCTTTAATATTTCATGCATTCATTCTTAGCTTTAAAAAACAGCTGCACTTGGACTTGAGAAAAGGCACATTGCTGGAACAAAGAGTTTTACTAAGTGCATAAGAGTTGACACGAAGGTCAAATGGGTGCAGGACGTTTTGGTAGGTTCACTTTTTAAATCTTCGTTAGCTCTTATTCAAATAGACAAATCGTAAGAAGGAAGTGTTTGTGATTATTGGAGCATTATCCCAGTGGGGATCCTGCTTGGTCTCTGTTGATTTTCTCAGCCACAGGAGGCAACAAGTAGTGAGGGGAAATGCACAGTGCTTCAAATCTGTTATTTATCTTGCATAACTGTACAAGCGAACATTATGGAGAAGTATTTACTGCATAGCCAGAGCTGAGGGTACGTTTATGGAGAGCATATACATTTTGTAGATAGTTTAGTCTGAAGCTTTGCACTTGTTCTAAACAAGAACAAGCTATTGTCTGTTCAAATGAGGAGTCAATAACCAAAAAGTAAACTAACATTTAAAATGTCTCAGTTGCAAAATTGTTTTTTTTCAGCTTTTGTGAAAATGCACTTGGATGAGCTCATGGCTGTTGAGAGTAAGCACAATATCAATGAGATCCGAAGAGTCATTTAGGATTCATCAAGATGAGTTTCTGTCTTCAATTCAAGAAGTTCTGAGACCTTAATTAAATAAACAGATGTTTTATGTTCAAGAACCCAGTTTGAGATTATGTGAGCTTTGTAATATTAACTGGTTCCTACTCCTGCTGGGCATCAGGCCACACCGTGCTTATAAAGTGATGGACATGGTCAACAACAATACTCAGGTAGGCTGTGGTGCTTAACCGATTGGTATTAATGGACCTGAAGGGTGCCAACAACAGCAAAAAATTTCCCACACCATTACACCAGAACCAGCCTGAACTGTTGGCCAAAACCAAGACTCATCAGACCAGAATAGGTTTTTCCAGTCTTCTTTTGCCAAACTGTAGTTTGTTCATAGCTGGAACCTGGTGTGATCTTCTGCTGCTCTAGGGTTCAGGGTTTGACATTATGCAGTCAGAGATGCTGCTTCTGCGTACCTCGGTCATAACAAGTGCTTATTTGAGTTACTGTTGCCATCCTTTTAGCTCAAACCAACGACGTTTCTGGACTAAATGTCGTTCTGGAACATGCACCGAAGGATAGCTGTACATCTTTTCTAGCCAAACAGTCGTAGGGGCACAACCGCACATAAAAATGCCTGTAAAACATAAAATAGATTTAAGGCAAGTGGAGATTACTCTTCTGTGGATGAGAAAATAAAAAGAAAATGTATTTTTATTAAGCAAATTAACCAAATATCATAATAAGCTATCATTACCTAACATGCAGCGTACTTGACTTTCTTTTAAAGACAGTATTTGCAGATGTCCATTACTCTGAAAGAAACTGGGTCAGTCTCATTCATCAACATTTTACTGGAGCATTTGCTTTTTTGTGGGTCTGATGACACCCCTGGTGCGAATCAATCTGGCTTTTCTCCTCTCATCTCGAGCATCAATGTATTTTTGCCCAGAAAACTGTCTGACTGGGTTTTTCCCCCAGATCATTTTCTGTAAACCTACCTTAGACTTAGGACCTCCTGCAATCCTGTCGATGATAAGGCTACAATGGAAAGAAATGAAGTTTTGCTGTATTCCTAAATAATGTTGAAGTATTTAGATGATATCACATTTTGATAGCATTATTAATCACACCCTCTGAATGGCATACTTAATCAAAAATAATACAATGCAATTATTCTGCTTTCCTTCTTTCATTTTCTGCTTCTCTCCACCATTGGGTCTCTCTCTAGCTCAGTCTGCCTGTAGCTTGGTATGGGCAAGAATGATGATGCATCAAAATGAAGGCGCTGTGTACATAAAGCAGAAAAATGAGCTGATTGTTAGAAAGAGGACAACAAGAGGATGATGGATGAAATGTTAAACAACTACATAATTAATGCTTATTGTGTGATTGCATACTGTATGACATTTATCAATGCTCGTAACTGGGTGATATGGTAAATATGCATCATGAGGCTATGGAAATTTGGGATTCTTTCTAGTACAACAGCCTCATTACATCTCTAAAACATCTAGATGATCTGGTTACATTTCATTTCCTCTAAGGTTGAATGAGCATTGTCATTTGATTGTCATTTGATTACTCCTGGAGATGCAGAGATGCTCCTACAGGAGTGATTCAGACTTTTAGTGAGACCTTCATTCCCACATCTTTGAAGGATAAAAATCTGACTTTTTGGTTAGGGGGAAAGACACCAAGAAATTGGACTCCTGGGTGTTGGGTGTTGGACTCCTGACTTGCACCCACTGTTCAACCTCAAATATGAATAAATAATTGAATCATCATGTTTGAAGATCTCATAGGTGACTTACGCAGGCTTGTTATCTTGGTGTGGGTGTAGTAGTAGTGTAGTAGTAGTGTTACCTCAGAAATACCATACATCTATACCCAGCAATGATATGACAAGGAGGAAGAACAAACAATGACAAAAGGGGTAGAAAATTTTTTTAGCAACCAATCAGCAGGTTGTTGCTGTTAGTAATAATCCAGTCTTACTCTTTCTACATTTTGTAATGAAGCTGGAGTACTTCGAACCAACATTGCATGAGGAGAACATGTCAAACTCCACATAACCTATAACTGTTGTTTAAGTCTTAAGCACAGGCCCTAACACTACTTGCCATACCAACATGTTGCCCTCATGATGCATATTTACCATATCACCCAATTACAAGCATTTATAAATGTCATACAGTATGCAATCACACAATAAGCATTTATTATGTAGTTGTTTAACATTTCATCTGTCATCCTCTTGTTTTCCTCTTTCTAACAATCAGCTCATTTTTCTGCTTTATGTACACAGCGCCTTCATTTTGATGCATCATCATTCTTGCCCATACCAAGCTACAGGCAGACTGAGCTAGAGAGAGACCCAATGGTGGAGAGAAGCAGAAAATGAAAGAGGAAGAAAGAAGAATAATTGCATCGTATTATTTTTTGATTGCGTATGCCATTCAGAGGGTGTGATTAAGAATGCTATTAAAATGTGTTTAACACACTGCTCACAAAAATGAGGAGATATTTAATATTTTTGCGCAGTATACTTAGACAATGTTTAGGAATACACCAAAACTTTATTTCTTTCTTTATTGCGTAACCATATCCCCGAAAGTGTTGACTGAGACTGAGACTTAGACTTAGGATTGCTATTAAGGTGTGGGAAACAAAGTTTGACACAACAAGTAACTTTTTAAAAACATCTATTAATAGTAATGATATGGCAAAAAGGAAGAACAAACATTTTAGCAACCATTCAGGGGGTTTACGTTTTTGAATTAAAATGTGATGAACATTAAAAAAAGAACAAAAATGAAATAACTTGAACTGTATCACACAGACTCATAGACGGACAGACAGACAGACATACAGACAAACAGACACACACACACACACACACACACACACACACACACACACACACACACACACACACACACTCTACAGTCTAGTGTGAGAACAAGCTTGTCTGAGCCAATAGAGCAGCAGGGCTGCAGATGGAGAAGAGTGATGGCTCTCCTTCACTCACTCATCTACAGGCTGGGGGTCTCACACCAAACTCCCAACTCCCTGCACCCCCGCAATGTCTGCTCTTTCCCTGCTGAGCCTTGCCCACTGGTTCATTTTTATGACTTGATAAGGAATTTGAGTTCAAGTCGATTCCATATCCATTATAGGTCTATATGTCACAGCAGTCATGGAGAGCATAAACATGAGTCACAGGTCCAGAGTGACCCATAAAGTTGCATGGTTCAAGCAGTGTACAAACTACCAACTACCAACTAAATAAGAGAGGAAACCAGGTCCGTCATTCTTTTTCACACACATGTTTACCAACATCTTCTCACACTTCCAAACATCCAACAATTAACTAAATTCTTACTCTGCATGACCACAAATATGGAGACATTGCATCCGGTTTCTTACTTTATCGGCGGCAAATGGAAACAATAAAATAAGCCACAGTCCTTTAAATTTTGTTGCAATTTAAACCTTTAATACGATTCAGTTTGTAAAAGCTGGTTAAACAGAATATACACTATTTCTAATGTATATACAGCGCTCACAAAAATGTGGGGATATTTCATTAGAGGATAGCTAATATTGAAATATCCCCTATTTGTTGTGAGCAATAGATTTAAAATGATATGAGAAGATGAACCAGTGTTTGCCATGTGAAATGCAATGTAGTAAGAAGAGAAGCCAGTGAAGAGAGTGCAATGCCCTGCATATCGTTCTGCTGGGAAACCCTGGGTCCATTAATTTGATGTGTGACACTCACCTAAAAATAGTTACAGGCCAGGTATTTTTAATACTCTTTCAAAATATTTCAGCTCTGTTTGTTCCCATTTGGCCCAAAAGTAAAAACCGATCCATTGAAATACTACACAGCCATATGAGTACGAAATATAAGCTTCAACAGAATGGCATCTATCCCCAGAGGACAGATCAGGCCAGGATTCCGCTTTGCTGTGCCAGGAGATGCATGTCACCTCCGACCTGTTACGTGACACATTTGTTATGTTAGCAATAACTTCCTTTGCACTGATTTTAATCATATCATATCTTCGCCTTTCACCATGTTCTTCTACCATAAAAGTGGTTCCTTACCTGCTACTGTTCCAATACCATTCCTGATCAAGCTTCTTGAAGCTGTACAAGGGTCAACTTGTCAAGCCATAGAATCTACCGAATGTTTCTATTGCTGAAGTGTAACTGGAGGACACATTTAATCCTTGTCACTGTATCCTGTACTGAAGAAGGCGCTTTTTCATGATTTTTTTTTTTTCAGTTTTTAATACTGCATACAAATTACGTTTATTGTCTTGGTTGTATTCTAAAAAAACTCAGAGATAATATATCACCATTATACCATTGTTAAAATAATGGTACTTCATATCTAATGGTGGCCTAAGACTTTTGCACAGTACCATGCACAGTATTCCCTCGCCATTTCACGGTTCACCTTTCGCGGACTTGGTGCGTCATGGGTTTTCAAAAAATATTAATGGAAAAAATAGATCACGGATTTTCGCAGTATCGCGGGTTTTTGAGGAACTTTTACATTTAAAGAAATCCCAAAATGTATACAAATATATAAAAAATATTAATTCTAATAATAAAGGAATGGTAAAAATTATAAAATATTAGGATTTACAGTAAATAGATGTTGTAGCTACACAATGTGTAGGATATTTTGGTGCTGTAAGCTCGGTACGGACGGAGCATGTGTGATACGAGAGTG
>JAVSBV010034241.1:0-11518 GCA_033117975.1 Parotocinclus spilosoma | reverse complement strand
ACACTAGTCAAGTACCTGGAAGCCTTGTTGGTACGACAGGGTCACAGATCATTTTCTTGAAAAGGAACGGAGGGTAGAATTAACGTAAAAATAAACCGACACATTTTATGATGCAGGCCGAAATTGAGCTTCCCCTCCTTGAAAGACCAGCATCCGCCACTGATCCACACCCTCTAGTTGTTGAAGAGGATGCTGAATCAAATGGCGTTACAGAGAAATGAAACATTGTGACCTCAGATCTTTGATCAGTAAGTGTGCAGAATTTAAATATACCATGCAGGAAATATTTTTGCTGATTGGAGTGTGTTGGGTCCAGAATGCCCACTTGCTAATTGTAACCCTGGGGTCAGTCTCCTACTCAGGAGTGAGGGAGCTACTCTGTTTTTTCTTTCTTTCTTAATTAGAGAGATTATTCACTACAAAAGTCATGGTGCTCGGCTCTAGCTGTGTAATTGTTCTGCATTAGTCATTTGCTAAACACAATAACTGGACCAAAATCCAGGACTGCTTTTGGGCAAAGCCTTTAAACTAATTTAAGGTAACAAAATTGTATGCCATAATGTGATAATAGTATCATATCGAACACTTAGTATACCTGCTGCAATCCTCATCCTACTGGTGTGGTTACTGGTCTAAGTGTGACCACGCATATAATTGGTGGGCCCAATATGATAAACAAGTTAAACAAACTTGCTAAAGTTAAATCTCCTCAGGTAGTATCATATATATATATATATATAATATATATATATATAATTATAATGCGTTATATTTTATTGTTCTCTTTTACATATAACATCTAAGCTGCCTGAGTTGGATGGGTGTCTTTTTGAGTCTTTGTGCTCCCAAGGTTTCTTCCTTGTACAGTTCTTTTTTTCCACTGTGGTCCTAGGCTTGCTTTGAGATTGGCCTAATATAAAAGATACAAATTTGTTAAGCTGCTTTGAGACAATGCTCCAGTGTAAAAGCACCGCAGAAATAAAACTGACTTGACTTGGCACCATTCCATCATTCATCGCAGGCCAAATGCAGACAGAGATCGGAACACTTTAGAGGGTCCATGTAAAATTTTTGGATTGTGGGAAGAACCTTGAATATCCAAATAAAATCCACACATACATAGGGAGAACATGTAAACTCCATACAGGCATAGTCTGAAGAAAAAATGAATCTAGGAGCTCTGAAGCTGTGGGGAAATGGTGATAAACCATGAAATTTAATATTGAAGTACCACAGGTGGCTTAATATTTGAGATCTTGAAAAAGAAAACACTTTTCACATGGAAAAAGTTTCAAATGATCGTAGCTTTTTCACCCCATTCTCCTTCTAAAAAAGTGGTTTATTGGCTGCTACACTTCCAACAAAACCATTAATGCTCAAGCTTCTTCGGACTGTAGAAGGATTACCTTGGCGTCCCGATGAAGTGTCAGTTGCTGCTACTGCTCAACTGTAAGAGGAGGTTGCACTACATATCTGTTACTGTAACCTATAGAATCATTTTTTTAGTACTGACTACACAGTTCCTGTGTTACCTGTATTCTAATAAAGAAATTAAGAAACAATCACATATGGTCATTACCATTCCTAAGCCAATAATATATCATCGAATGGTTCCCTAAAAGTATTGCACAGCGCTGCATATTGTACCATATTAGCTTCCTCAGCTGTTCCTTTTTTATTATTTCAGCCTTGTACTGGGCTTTCTAGCAATTGTTGGCTCATGATTACATTTCTTTGTTTTAACTTTTCAAACTTCGCCTGTAGCTCTGTGTTTCGGACTAGCATTTCCTATTCCCTAAAGTTCTGAAGTTAACAGTTCTTTTGAGAACATAAAACATGCACACACCTGCATTTTAATAATGTATCCAATTTTTATCGTTTATTATGTATGCAATTATTCTTTAGAAATCATCTGACAATGTTCATTAACTACACAAAAATCTATTTCAAGGCATAAACAAACCCATATACACTTCATCTGGAACCAGAGACCCTAGTAAAAATCAACTCATAAGCAAGTACAAATAAATGCACACGCACACACACGCACGCACACGCACGCACACGCACGCACACACACGCACACATATAAGTGGATAAGTAAGATAGTTTACACTGCTATTCTTGGTTGTTTTCTGAAAGGACTATACATAATTGCCAATTACAGCTCACCATACAAAATGTGTTCATAAATAATGTGCCCAGATAGAAAATAGAGAGAGAAAGAGAGTATTATAAGAAACAATGTTAGTGTACACTAACCACACCAACTCTCCTGAGCCATGTTTGTACGTCACCCTGCACAGGCCCGCATACACCAGTCATTTCCACTCACCTGCAGAGATAGAAACAAACAAGGAAACATGCATTATTCATCATGTTATACATAGCCATGGACTTTCCACTGATGCAGTTCATGTTTATTCGTTTTTATTTGAATTATTAGCAATATAAACAAGACACAACATGCGTAAACCACATGACATGGCTTTACTTAAAAAAGAGACATAATTAAAATAAAAAATTTAAAATACAATTCCAATTAAGTTGGGACGTTGTGTAAAACATAAATAAAAACAAAATGTGATGATTTGAAAATCCTTTTCAACCTATAATCAATGGATTACACTACAAAGACAAGATATTCAAATGTTCAAACGGATAAACGTATTGTTTTTGCTCATTTTCACTCATTTGGAATTTTAAGCCTTCAACGTTCCAAAAAAGTTGGGACAGGGGCATGTTTACCACTGTATTACATCACCTTTTCTTTTAACAACACACAATACGTGTTTGGGAACTGAGGACACTAGCCTTTGATGCTTTGAGGGTGGAATTCTTTCCCATTTTAGCTTCAGTTGCTTAGCAGTCCAGGGTCTCCGTTGTCGTATTTTGCGCTTTTTTTCCTTCTGATAATATTATGGCGTGTAGATGATGAAATCCCTAAATTCCTAGCAATCGCACATTGAGAAACGTTGTTCTTAAACTTTTAGACTTCTTTCTCATGCCATTGTTCACAACGTGGTGTACCTCGCCCCATCCTTCCTTGTAAATGACAAAGCCTTCTAGGGATGCAATGTTTTTTTGTCCCTGTCTCAACTCTTTTGGAACTCTTTAAGGATTTGCAAATCGTCATATTCTGTTTTTATTTACGTTTTACACAACGTCCCACTGGAATTGCGGTTCTTAACAACTTATGTTTTCTATTTCATGACTTAAAAACACAGTCAACCATTTTCTGTTAGGTTGTAGTGGATAGCAGTGGGGTTTTGGGTTGCATGACAGTGTTGGAGGCTATATGGCAGGAAGGTTGGGAAGTTGGGTGGGTGAATTGCATTCGAGTATCCAGTTTTTGTCCACAGTAAATGGGTTAAAAATTACATTTTAGAGTTTTTGGAATGTAGAAAAAAATGCAAAAAATTACTATCCACTACCGTTATGCAAAGAAACTTTAGATGGAATAGACTACCACGGTTAGGGGTGGCATCCATCCACTATGCATGCCCCAGCCATCTTTAACACATCACAATTCCTCATTCATTCATTTTCTAAATTTACCTGCTTAATCAGGTACATAATTTTAACAGTCGCGTTCACATTCAGTCAGGCTGACTATTAAGTCACAGTATATCTGTATCAATAATGACGTTGTATTTTCTCTTATCACATAAAAAAGAATCATGTGACTTCCAGCTTCATAAATTATCAGTTTTTTTTTCTCAGAAAACCCCTTACCATGGCCTATTGTGATTCCAAAATCATGTTCATCATACTATCCTCTTAAGTGTTATGACTCTCCCACAGACACAGTCGTAACAGTATGCCACTGTATTTTCCATAAATATTGTTAATTTTGCTAAATTAAAAAATAAAGTGGCATTAGGGATGCTGTGTAAATGGTAACATTCCACTTGTGTTTTTAGCAGCATCTCTGATGTGTTGCTTGCATGCAGTTTGTTTGGTGAAAATAGACTTTAAATTTCTATTCCATTTTAGTCAACGTTTTGTTTCGCAGAACATAATGTTGTTGTCAAATGCTGCATACCTGTACAACATAGAGGAAAAGGGGAACGGGCATAAGAACAGAAAGAAGGAGAGGACAAAAGAGGGAAAAGGAGCACCAGATGGATGCTGTTTTGGCAAATGGTGGTGAAAAACTAAAGAGATTTAGTTTGTTTCTGTTTTAATTTGTTCAGGAAAATACAAATAAGGTATATTTAATTCATAAAAAGCCTCTCTTAATTCTGTGTGTGCGTCAGTATAACAAGTAGTCTAGAAAACATAACAGTCTCAATGTGACAGAATTGCTCCCTTTTCAGCACAGTAGTCCATTATGCCCAAACATAATGCTGTTTAACTGCCATACAAACCTTAAATAGGTACAAAATTACAAAATAAATTTTGGGCAAAATACATTTTTGGCTCACCAATATACTGGTATTGTAAAAAGTATAATACTGAAATTTGCTTTAGGTGACAAAACAAAAGTAGCACTGCACTGTTTTCTGAAATAATGCAGCAGAACGCATCACTGAAAGGTGTAGTGATTGCTTCTATTTGCTTTGCTAGCTTTTGATGGCATGAAGTCAGAGCAGGACATTATGATCAAGGCAGCTATTCCGTGTAGATCTTTTTATGTTGCTTTTCTGTTTTGTGTTACTCATTATTGTTTTCCTTCACTGTAGCAAGCAAATGCACTGGAAGCCAAGCAAAGCATCAACTGAAAGCTTTTTTAGCACAGGAATCAATTTGTATAAAACCATAGGCAATACAGGTGAATACACAAAAACACCCAATGCACCTGGACCTTATTTAAACCTCTGTAGTCTGTAGGTGCAGAATTGTAAAACGAAGAGCTGCACACTGGCAGGCGCATGTGTAAGTCCAGTGTTCTTTCTGTGTCCTTTAATTATACGTTTTGTGTTAATAATACCAAGAAATGTAAGTATGTATACTAGTCCAGAAGACTTTCTATAATGTGTGTGTCTGAGCAGCGATTATGCTGTGGAACTGTGATTAATACTCTCCTGTTATCACAATTACCTCTTCTCATCACAGTGATTACAGGCTAGAGTTCTCTCACCCCATCAGTGTCCATTAAATAACACACGCACACACACATGCACTTGTCTAGACGTTTGTCTTTCTATCACTGAGGGGACTTTCCAATTTCAAACCCTATAGTTTTTAAACAAAAAGTTGCAGTTTTTGTTTAAAAAAAAGAAAAGTGTTTTAGTCACACACAGGCCCCCCAAAATCATTGTGGGGACATTTGGTCCTTACAATGATATATAAATTAGAAACACAGGCACACACACAGACAGTGCCTGGCTCAGTGAGTACAAATCCTGGCATCTTTTGTCAAAGGGTCTGATGCGTCCTCCTGGCCAGGCCGCACCTTTGCTGAGCCATTCAATATGTACCATCACATTAAAGCTTAAGGAGACTGGCTGCATGGATCAGGCTGTGGCATGCCAACCAGGACCATGCTCCAGGACGGACAGTACAACTAGAGTGTGAATTTTTAATGCATAGTCATTGCGGCGGGAGCGTGCCTATGGATTTATGTCGTGCTCCCTCTGTCCCTGTACTAAGAATTACTCCAGCAGAAACGGTAATGTGACAAATAGTAGCTAGTGAAATACCACGCAATAAAACTTGTGTGCTTGAGTAAATCTTAAAGTCTTTTTGGCCTAGATATGCAATATCATAGCAAGTTTAACAAACTTTTCAGCATTCTTCAAAAAACAAGAGTGCTGTGTGCTCAGGATATTCTAACCAATAATATATGTTGTTCACATCCTAGAGGGTCTGGTTTGGAATGCATGGAGAAATGGATTAATTTAGATATCTCACGGAACAGATCTAAGGTTTGTACGTCTTATGCGAGGATGTTTTGAAGATATGGACCTTGCTGTGGAGTATTGAGGATTTATTTAGAAGACAAGGTTACAGCTGCTTGCTAAATCCATGCGATGGCGAATTAATGCAGTTCTGATTGCAAAATGGGGCCCAATCCGGTCCTAGCAAAGTGTACCTAATAAAGTGTCCAGTGAGTGCACATTGTTATGTGGATCACTGTGGATTGTTTGCATTACTGTGTTTTTGTCTGTTCTTAAGTGTAGGCATGCCACCCAAGTTGGTGCCAGCTGAGTTGGAACTGTCAGTTAGCTAATGTTGCTACTTCCTGCTCATTTTGGATGCTGACCCACTAGGATACTTGCGCTAATTCTCTGTTTGGACACTCTATGCTGATCATGGAATGTACATTGAGTAATGTTTAATGCTTATATTCATACTGTTTGTTTGTATAGTCATACAAATCATACTGTTGTCGTGCTGTGTTTGGTGTTTGTGTGGATGGAGAGTTCTTTTGGCAGTTTATCGTGGCTTGTGTTATGTCTAGACTTTTGGTGTGTTGACCAAGTGATGAGTGGAGTGTGATTGGTTAGTTTGGCTTGTACTCTACTTAGTTTGTCTCCTTTGGTTACTATTGCACTATTTGGCTACTCCACTTCCTATGGTTCTTTTGGCGAGTCATCCTTGTCTAGTTTACCATGGATGATTGTTTATATAATAGTCTGTGTATACATTTTGGTAGCATAGTGTGTAAATCAACATAGTGACATAGTGATTACTGTAGGTAATTATTGCTACATTTACATCTATTACACATAACTAACATTTTAATGTATATGTTTTTTTTCCCTGTGAATAAGCCGTTTCTCCCATGGGAAACAGCCAAGATAAAGACTTTTAGATCTTTCTATCCTTGTGGGAACATTTGGTTTGCACTATATATATATATATATATATATATATATATATATATATATATATATATATACACACACAAAAGGGCAAAAAGCATGTGTCCTGACAGTGGACAGTAAATACCAAGGACCAGAAGAAGTGGAACTTTACAGAGCTGAACTGGACATATGTTAGTTCCTGTCATGAGCAGCCACTCACCAGGAGACATTACAGGTAAGCTGCACTCCAATGTGCAGTTCCAATACCAATGTGGGTATTTTGTAATGCCAGTTACAGTTCTAGCCAATGGGCTGTATGTTTCACACCCCTGATTTAATGGAAATTATGTTTGGTAAAACTTGGGAATATATCCACCTTTAGTGGATTGTGTAATATAATTCTGCTGGCATGTTTCTGCTTGGTTGGGGCGCATATTAAAGCTTATGATGCACTAAAGGTCATGATAGTGGAGTGGAATTGAGTGAGGATGCTCTCTGCATGGCAAAGCTGTTCTTCATGTTCTCTCTAAAAGGTTGCTCCTGCTGCTAGGCCTTCTTTAAAGGGCATTGCCACCTTTTTGGCAAACGATCCCAAGTTCTACTTGTCTTCCTGTAGTGTACATATGCAGAGCATCCTGATATCGCAAATGCCTATACACATCCAACTTACAGACCATCCCAAACCCAGTTTATATTAGTGAATAAACCATAGCTTTATAGCAAGCAAATGTATTGCTGTAGATTCACTACTTGGAATACAGCTTTGAATATAAACCTATGCCAGCCTAAAAATAAATCTTATCCAAACCCATCATTAACAGTAATCATCTTAATGGCACTACCACAGATAAGAAACACATTTTCAGTAACAGACTGTAATGGATAAGAACGTTTGCTCAAGGTATTTGTTTCTTTTTTTCACAGCACCTTACACAGAGACTAACAATGGAGCATTTGCACACATAGATGCATCACTATCTGCTAGCACCATCCTTTGCTTACAATCTGTACAGCCCCCAGTGGTGAGATTATGCATACAATGGTTAGAAATGAGCATCCAATATTGACAAAAAAAGAAAAATGACCAACAATGTGCATGATGGATATCAGGAGTGTATTCTGTTCCTTCTTGTTTATTCTTTTTCAGCATGAAATCCCACCAATAAAATAAGTAGTAGTAGGTGTAGGTAGTAGGTGTACAGAGGCCCTCACTAGATGTAAAAAAATAAGGGTAAAAGGAAGGTGAGGGTGATTCTATGTACAAATGACATGCAAATTGCAAATGTGGAGCCAACACCCAATGTCACTGCCCAATTGCTTACTAGCTAAACTGTAATAATATTTATATGCATTATACATAAATAAACATGAGGCATCTCCACTTCAAGATTCTGCCTTTAGACAATGGATAGGAAAATATTTTAGATCACTTCCAACCTGCTTGTCATCTGCATCTTACATTCAAGGGCTTCTGAACTGTTCTTTCATATGAAGCCCCAGAGTAGTCATAGCGTAGCACTTCATTTTTGTCATACAATACACTAGGGTTCCCTTCCCGAAGGATGAAATAAGTGCGGTTTTGAGACTAAGTAATTAGACAATGTCTGTAGGAGAAGAGTGAATGGTGAAACAATTACTGTAGGTGGTAGCAGCTCTGAGCGGCCAATATTTCACTGTTTGTCAGCAAACACAATAAAAGAACAGATGGAAGTGTTTCTATAGCTTCTCCCAGTCTCTCATAAAGCCCCATCACATTCTGTGATGCTGGATGGCTTTTGGAGAGGTTACTGGGTCCATGATTGGTGGAGATGTGTAATTAAGCTATCACCATGAGACCTGGTTGAGGCATGCTGGGAAAATGACACTGCAGGTCCTCTTTCCTCCATGCTCACTCAGCTGATGTGGCCTTTTCAGAATCTCTGATTCTCACTTTCACTCTGCTTTTGTATGCCCGTTTCTTTGCCTTTCTTCCTTCCATTCTCTCTTTATTCTAGATACAGCCATCCTTGACCTTTCTCCTCCCTTTACAGAGCTATGATGACATCTATTAGGCTTCTATTTAAGCGTGACAGGCCTAGTTCTGCCTCTCTCTCTCAGAAATGGAGCACTTTTCCTGGCACTGTTCTAATGAAAGTCAGGGAGTATGAGGGTGCATTGATAATCATTTAATCTCTGCCCTCCAAATAAAAATTTCATCCACTGGAGCATGAAGGATATGAGGCATGACAGTAAAACAGAGAAAGATGGATAGGCGCATATCCCATTCATTTCTTAGACAAGCTTTGGGATTTGGTCTGTGTAAAAGGAAATGTGGACTGTGGTGGTGCAGCACTTAAAAGGTACTGGACTACTGACCTGGAGGTCCAGAGTTCAAATGCCAGTACCGATACAGTACAGTCTTTCAAATGGCTACAAAACGCAAATGTAACAATTGTTTCTCATAGGCAATGTGTTTGGGGTCCATCCAATCCATCCATCCATCCAGCTATCTGTCAATCAATCCAATCACTCTGCCAGTCTGTTTGTTATTTAGTTTATGTCACTCTTTAGAATCAAAGGCCATTTAACAACAGAAGTTTACATCAACACTCAATGTTATTTCAAAAGTAGTCATATATACTCAAATCAGTGCCAGTTTTAGGGTAATTAATTAACCTAATACATGTCTTTGGACTGGGGAGGAAACCGGAGCACCCAGAGTAAACCAACACAGACTTGTTGAGGACAGACTAAACGTAGAAAAGAACTCAGGCTTATGCACCTTATCTATCCATCCATCCATCCATCTGTCATGAAGTACACAGTGGTCTGTAGATCGTGGAGTTGACTAATCTCAGCTAAAATCAAACCTAATTGCCTAAAAAATGAAAATAGAAAAAAAATATTGATATTATATGATGGCACATGGAGCAACTAATAGGAGAGTTGGTGTGTTCTGAACATAGTGTGACACAGTGACCTTGTGGCAAACTCAAAGATATATTAGACTACAATGCACCAACAGAAGTCAGGCAAAACCTCCACTTTTATGCATTTTTTTATATATATGCTTTCTTTTAAATCTGTAAATAGAATTGTGTTTGTTAATATCAAACCTGACTAAGATGGAAGAAATATGAAAAGAATTATTTGTGTAATAAAAGCACAGAAGTGTTCTGTGTAATCAGTCGCAGAGAAGACGCTTGTGTTAGTAGTAATTAAGTCTGACATTTCATAACACGGGATTGACATGATGTGAGAAAGAGAGACTCTATAGCTAATCCCATGGGTAGTAGGCTCCTCACCCAAAGCATGGTAATGAATTTAAAGTCAATGTCTGTCTCAACAGCTTATCAATATTACTTGATGGGGCTGAGGGATGTTGAAAATAGACGTTGTGGAGTTATAACTAATCCATTCATCATCATTGTTGACTGTGAGTATTGGGGCTGCTGTTGTTTCAGCAGCAGAATTTGGCAGCGAGTGAGACGATCACAGAGAGTGTGCAGGAGCAGACAGAAAGACTTACCTCTCGAGGGCACTGCTCTACAGATAACTCGACACTCTTAATCCAGACTCAGCATTCTAATCAAGGCTTTCATGACTTCAGGCTATCTGAACATATCGATTGTGCATAAGATCTATCTGCTTAATAGAAAGTGAGATAGACAGTGAATCTATTCTTTGTGTTTTATATTTTATATTACAGAAGTGGTTGCTACAGTAACAATAGGGAGCTAGTAGCGCACGGGTGTTAGTGAAGGCCTGAGATGTGAGATGTCATGAGAACAAGAAGGTGTGAACTGTAGTTAAGTTCTGCACTTCTTCTGGATGATGACATACTAACACTAATGAACTAAAGAGAATTGCGCACACACACACACACACACACACACAGCTTGGTTTGTCCAAAGCTAATTGATGCTACAGGTAAACCTAACCCTAGCCAGTTTGACCTAGAGAAAATAATTTAGTACTATTCGTTTTTGAAAAGAACATTGAAAGGTGTTTTCATTATAGTAATTTCCAAATATCACCCACAAACAAACACACAGGCACCTCGATCTACAAGGAATGTTTACTCAAGGGATAGTCATGCATCTGAATACCTTGGCAATCACAATTACTGGCACCCCTGTTAAAAAAATGAGTCAAAAGGGTTGTAAAGAATTTAGCTTTTGGTGAATTTGTAGAATTACTCTGCAAATAAGCAAATATAAAACCTTTAACAGTCAATATAGTCAAAAGGCCACTTCTTGGAAACAAAATGTAGCTGAAGCATTTTCCAAATACTTTTTTTTTTGAGTTGCCAAGAATAAGAATGTTAAAAGCAATAATCCATGGCTTTATTTTTCACCTTAGTATATATGTAATATGTAACAGTAACAAGCCACTTTGCTTGTATTAGGATCCTAGATCCTAACAGCCACTTTTGCCTTAGAACTACTAACTAGATGCCACTACACTTTGTGGCATAGATTCAACAAGGTGCTGGGAGCATTCAGAAGGTTTTATCCATATTGACATAACATTACACAGTTGCTGCAGATTTATAAGCTGCACATCCATGATGTGAATTTTCCATTCCACCACATCTCAAAGTTGTTTTATCGGAGTGAGTTCTGGTGACTGTGGATGCCATTTAAGTACAGCAAACTTATTGTCATGTTCAAGAAATCAGTTTGAGATGATTTGACCTTTGTGACATGGTGCATATAATATGGATAAACTGTAGTCATATGGGGATATTAAGTGTGCCATTACAGCACCAGCCTGTAGCACTGATA